>WOUH02000045.1:4998126-5019370 GCA_009936405.2 Stevia rebaudiana | reverse complement strand
TGGAGATCATGTTGTTAAACAATGTTTTCAACTAAATACTCAAGCCTTAGCATAACATGGCTAAACAAGTTTGGTCCTGACGCAACGCGCGGGCAGGAACACTCTAGTTTGCTTTAAATCGTATGATTACTGTCTTTAATTAGTCAACTAAAAGAAAACATACCTAACTAGGCCCATCTGGAGAGGTCTCAGGTTCAAGCCTTACTCAGGACATAAAAATCTTGAGTGAGCCAGGGGGTTTTCACCTTAGGGTTTCCCTCCTGAATTGTTGGATCACCCAAAACTTGGTTAAAATGGTAAGGGATTTCGTCTTTCACGCCCCAATACTTGACCAATCGTCCTGTTAAAAAAAAATAAAAAAATAAGCCCATCATTAGTTATTTAATTCATCGAAGATAGGATTCCACATGTCAAATCCATAGAGGATATTAACATATGATACGTAGGGATGTTATTGAGTGAAGCAAAGATACGTCGTGCTGGTGCTCATATATTTTCGAGTCAAACCGGATGATTTTTTTTCCGAGCTAAAAAGTTAAGCTTGTGGTTGGCTTGTAAAAAGATTCGAGCCATGAGCCGGCTCGTTATTTTTTATTATTTATTGTACCCATTAATACAAAGTAAGCGTGATTACTTATTTTTTTTTTTACATATTTTGATTTATATACAAAATATAATAATTTTTTGTAATAAAATATTAATTCCTATGAATTTTTTATATAAATAAAAAACGTAAATAAAAAAATATATAAACAAGTAATTCTATATATATACATGTTATTATATTAATTTTTAGATATATTTAATCATATTTGGTTTAATAATCGAACCGAGTCGTGAGTTGAGCTACGTGTCGAGGCACGAGCCGAGCTCGAGCCAAGTTGGAGTGGGCTGGTGCTCGTGCAAACAAAATTTTGAGCCGAGCCGACTTGGATCATTTTGGAACGGGCTTTTTGGAGCTTTTTTTTAGCGAGCCACGAGCAATGAGCTTTTTGAATAGACCTAGTATAGACTTAATTAATCTTCTAATCTTTACAATAAATTAGTCATTTTTGGTGCAAAAACGTGTAGTTCTGGACACGAAATTAGTCATTTTTATTATATACTTTCAAGGATATAAAAGAAATTTATCAAGGCATAAAAATTCGATACATTGAATTAACCCATTAACAGTTTCAGCGCGCATATGATTTCGTGGGTCATAATCTGATAATCATATTGTTATGATAATTAAACTATGGTAGAACCTCTGTAATTTAATTGTTGATAAATTAATACTTGATAAAAGTAATAGTTTGTTCGGTCACAACTTGGGATCAATACAAAAAATTAAACCTCAATCGATAAAATAATAAGATAATAATGAGTTCATCTATATTGAGTTCATTTTTAAATCTTCCCATTACTAAAATATTTCAAAATTCTAGAATTGTCTAGTAAATAATAAATCTATAGTCACTTGTTTTTTTGTAAACTTCAAATCTAAATTGAGTTCATCTTTAAATCTCCCCATCACACTTAAGAGTTGAGACACTGCATTCTCGTATTACAACAAAAAGTTGTGAAGAGTTGTATTCTCGTAAGACAACTCTTTAAATTAATAAATTTTTAATTTTTTAATTTATCAATATAGTAATATCTCGCTAAATTAATAAAATATCTCGTTCCTAACATTATTAATTTAAAAAGGTTTAGTTAGCTTTTAAAATCCTACAAATACACGTTGATTAGTTGATTTAGGTAATATCTAGAAATAACAAAAAGCTGTGTATACCCTTTTAAATTATATATATATATACATATATGTGTATCTTAACATACGTGTGTGTATAAAATTTAAGGAAGATGGAACAATACATATTTTCAATTTATAACCCGATATTGCAAGAAAATATTATTAAATATTGCACAAGTTGTGAGTTCTAGCTGACCTAAAACTAACACTCGTATTGCACAAGTTGTTAAGACTTCTAGCTGACCTAACACTAACACTCATTCCTTTACAAATACGTGTTTTTAGTTGTGAAGTTTAAGGATTTCTTACCCAAGTATTTTCCAAAGCGCACACACATTCGCATTCACTTTCACTTGTACACGTGTATCATGTATCCAATAAGACAACCAATGGGAGACCAAACAATAAACAAAATTCATCCTCTGGCAGCAGATCGGAACAACAAGACCGTCGTACCACCACCTCATTCATCAATAAGTCTCTCCAACCACTTAAGACCACCAAAAACCAAAAGAGGTTTCTCATTTCGCAAATGCATATGTTGGTCATTATGTATGCTCACAACTTTGATCATCATTCTAGGAGCCACTATTGGCATACTCTACCTTGTATTTAAACCAAAGATACCTCAATACTCGGTTGATCGGCTCACTATATCGCAACTAACTCTCAATATCGACTTATCTCTCTACGCAAGATTTAACGTTCAGATAACTGCCATCAACCCAAACAAGAAAATCGGAATCTTTTACCAAAAAGGTAGCCATTTAAGTGTATGGTACAAGAACACAAACCTATGTCAAGGGTCAATCCCAATCTTCTACCAAGGTCACCTCAACAAAACTGTGCTAAATGTTGCTTTAGAAGGTCAAAATCAATATGGTCGGACATTGCTGGCGGCAATACAAGAACAACAACAAACGGGCCGGATTCCGTTGGATCTAAAAGTGGATGTTCCGGTGAAGATCCAACTTGGAAAGTTGAAACTAAAGAAAGTAAGGATATTGGGGAAATGCATGTTGATAGTTGATAGTCTATCTGCAAATAACAAGATTAGCATCAAGGCAACTAGTTGCAAGTTTAGGCTGAAATTGTGAGGCGATAGCGAGGCATGTGTATTTGTTAGATTGTTTTATTGTCGCATTATCGGCATCAATTTATTTTACTTTCTTTCGATTGTTTTGTTGTTTGGTTATACATGTATGTGGTTAATTTTATTTGTTTGTATAATCATCACTTTCTTCATGCTAGTTATGACTATATTGTACATTGATGAGCATCCATGATTGTTCACTTAAGTGTTTAAAGACATGTATCTCATAGTTTCGGAGTGATCATGGAATCTCATAATAGCTATTCGGCTTAATGTGTCATATTATACACAAGAGCCATAAGAAACTTGAGGTGAAACTTGAAATGTTACATGTAAGGTAAAACTAAAAACAAAATATGGTTTGAAAAATAAGATGTTTCTTTTTAAGTACATAAATTTTAAATATAAAACCGTAAGAAACCGCATAGTTCACATGTGTTAGATATGTAAAAGAGATAAGCAGAGGCACTTCAACTATTAAATAACCATATTATGTATTACAACAAACAGTCTTAATGCAATTCTTATTAAAAGTTGTTTTGTGTATAACCATCTAGGTATATATATTCCACTTAATTAGTTCAAATAACACAAACTGAACTACAACCTTAAATCACACAATGGAATCAACTAGTGTACAACAACTAGAATGCAAATTGTTCTAACATAATGATCATCATTTCTTCATCAAACTGTAACATATAAAAACACCATAACTTGAAGAATATTATGATCGTTCGTCAAAGCGGAATTCAAGTCCGTTTCCTCCGATTTCAGCAATCAAACATTGATATCCACATTGTTCAAGTTCCCCGATTACTTTGTCGATAACTGTCGCAGACAATACTGTTGCAAACAGTTAAGGAGAAACATCACTTTTGATACATAAATGCATGTCTACTTGAACATATTGACTTTCATCGTGTCGTAACAAGATTGCAACCTTTGACTTTCTACACTTAGTTGAATACAAATGTTTGACTATTAGTTTTATGTCATGTACTTATATACCATGTCTAAAATCAAAAATATAAAGCGTCTTTATAATAGTATTTTAAAAAGAAAAAAACAGATAGCATTTTGTAAAGGATCCTTCTATTGGTGGTGTTATTATAATAACCTATGCTTTTGTAAAACCCATTCTTTATCTTCATCCTTATCTTTAAATTACAAGAAAAACATCATTTTAACTCATTCATCCCAATCTTTATCCCAATTTCCTATTTTAAATATTTAAAGAAAGCTATAGTAAATCTTTATGTATAAAGATTCACTATTCACATCTTATCTACGTCTTTATATTAATATTATAAGGAAAACATCATGTTTACTCCTTCATCCCAATCTTTATCTCCAGTTTTGATCTATAAAATTTCCAAGAACACCAATCATTTCTTCCAACCCAAAATATAGATATAAGAACAAGGAATAGGATGTGGAGGGATTTTTTAATTTTTAAATATCTTAAAATTTTTAGGATAAATGTAATTTTTTAGTTAAATTATAAGATAAGGATGAGGAATGGATTGTGGATACTAGAAAAAGATCAAAGGGTGAAATTATGAAGAAATAAAAAATCTTTAAAAAATAAAAGTAAAACGGGAAAAGGATACGCGCCGGTAAAAGAGTTAAAACACATCCACCTCCACCAGCACCTGTCAATTTGGAAGTTAAACCATATTTAACCGTCGTTTGTATCACCGTTTCAATGGAAGCATGACTGACTCCCATGCATTTGAGCAAACCTTGATTCATTTCCATTAACTCGCGTATTCTCTCTTCATTCTTGATAACCTCATCATCAGAAAATGATGTTGATTGAATTATCGAAGCGAATTCGTTGCTGATGTAATCAACAGCAGTAAATACAGATGTCATAGCATCAGGATGCCTATTCTTTCGTTCTGATACGCCTGCAACTAATGCTTTTGTGTTTCTTCCAACTTTTGTGTTGGTGATTAGCATCTTAAGTGTCATATTGGATTTTATGCATGTTAAAGTACCGGATTTGAACTTTATCAAATTACCTGCAATTGATTTGGTTACATGAAAATGATTCCATTATGCCACAAACCTCGTAGTAATATGGTATATAGATACAAAACATATATAACTATAGATTGATAGATAGATTAATACAGACAGTGTAAAATCTCTTGCTAAAAATAAGGGAAATATGTAGAAATCTCTTGCTAAAAATAAGGGTGAATTAGTCATTCAATATGTCACTTTTAGTGAAACAGATAGTATGTAATATATATATGTTTTAAGACGGAAAAATATGTAAATGCTCATTTTTGTATGATTAATTATTTAAAAATAAAAAATTAAAAAAAAAAGGAAAAACGTATTTGTGGGTGGGCCCAACCCAACCCGTCTCGAACCACACTAGAAAGTTGGCTGCTTTTCCTTGACCATTTTTGACCCGTTATCCATCTGCCTGACCTACCCACTATCAACATTTCCAATTTGGTTTCCCATGAAAAAGCAATATTTCAATTTGGTGGGTTTTAAATCCTAATTTTTTTTTCAGGTCAACAATTATTACTCAAAATTGGTAACTTTAAGTTTGGTCCAAATGTATCTTTTAATTTTGTCCTGATTAAGTGGCATTGTAGTCTTTTGATGGATAGTAACCGTTGCATCTTTTAACAGGTATGGTTCTTGAATACATGCATCAATTTGGAATTATATATTACACTTACTAAATAATAACCAATATCATATTTAAGCAAATAAAATATCAAATGTGACATACCAAATGTGCTGACTGTATTATCTATCCCAGATGGCTTCCCGTGAATAATCTTTTCGCCTTCAAAAGCCCATTTGTTGGCCAATTGTTGCTCTTTTTCTCCAAATGAAACCCAACCCTCTTGGTCAAAGTCAACTTCTACAGAACCTGATAATGCCAGCAAGGCACCCGAAAGTGAGACACAAAATGCTGCAGATGACCCTAATCCTGAACCCAAAGGAAGCTCTGAAGAAACAATAACCTTTCCTGCTTTATTCCTAAAAGATAAAAAATAAAAAATAAATAAATTAACAAAGTTAAAAGATAGGTTAGCAGATTTATAAGGTTAAAACTGTAGAGGTGGAAAATGTTCACTAATTTACTACTAAATTTATAAGCGTGCTTATAACGTACAGCCAGATGAAATGCATAAAAAAATCTTTAATTATTTTATCTGAAAGTTATATTTTTGTTACAACAATACAAATTTCGTAATCATACTTGACACACTAACTTACTTAAAACAAATTAGACAGAAAGTGTTCATACTCCTTTGTACCCATATCAAAGAATTGTGTTTTGACCCAAATCTTTTTCAGTCACATAATATAAGAAAATATAACAAAAAACATACCCAAGAATAGAGGTGTATAACCAAAGAAAAGCAACGACTCCAGAAGCAATCCCAATTTTTGACTCTGGAATTTTAGAATCTTCAAGTTCAGTTAAAATTAGTTTTATGGTTTCTTCACAACACGTTGTAGGCGAGGATGCGTTATTATTGACTGAATGAGGTAATATCTCTTTGATTCTTCCAATCGACCATGAAAATTCTAGGTTCACATCCTTAAGATGGAGTATGAGTGTATCATCATTATCTAGTAAAAATATATAATAAGGACAGTTAAATGATGTAATAATATGTTAATATTAATAATGAGAGATTATATAATTGTCAATTATTTATCCCTTCATCGTTAATACCTGCTGAAACAACTAGCTTATAGTTTTCATTGCGGAAGCATACAATCATTGGATCTAGTTCAATAACTTGCACAATTTCTTCCTCTATTACAACCAAACCAATTTACTTGACTCATTATAAGTTTTCATGTGCATATTTAAGTCTGACTTGCTTTTGTATGGTAAATGCAATATGTAAATTACTTTGATGTAAAATCAAAGAAGCACCCATCTTTCTTAAGCAATTATCTTGAATTGAAGTGAGTTGTAATTGTAAACCATGTGATCAAATATTGTTAAGGTAACAAGCTTAACTGATCACGATATGGATCTTGTAACTGGATCTTGGATCAATTCAACAAGTATACTTTTATTCTATCAAATCACTAACTATTCTTAAACCATGTTATTCAGTGGCTTGATCAATGAGACACATCAAGCTATTGCAAATTAATTTCATAACAGAAATTGGTCATTTCATCGAACACCTGGTGATCTTAAAGCAGTTCTAGCAAATTAACTAAGTACTTAAAGACAACTATTATTTCTAGATCACAAATACACCATACAACTTCAATTTGTACTCAAATCAAAACTACAACTACATTACACTATACCAACCAATAATCAAAACCGCGATTCCAATCAGCATCCTTGAACGATCAAATACAAAAAGTAAATTGCAGGTAAATTACCGTCAGGTGAATGTAAGCGAAGTGATACGGATGTGTATAGTCCAATGGAGGCAGCGACGGCAGCGGATCCATGAACAACGGCGTGTTCTCCGGCGAGAATGATCTTCCCAGGAGCTCGAGCTTTAACTTCCATGATCAGAAATTGATTCTTGGACCACTTGATCGATGATGAACTACTGACTGTTTTATAGTGATTATCGGGGTTTTCGATGGCATTAATTAATGTATGTTTATTGGGAAGGTAGCTGTTTATCGTGGAAATTCGTTTTCTGGGTTTATATAGGCGAAAACGTTTAAAAGAAGGTTCATAGGCGTTCAACGTTATGGACTATAGATATGTACTTTTTAGTTTTTCCTCCCACATAGAAAGTGACATTATATCTTGATTAGTATAGTGTTGGTTCTATAAAAAATAAGATTTAATCAAAATTATAGAAAATGTGTGGTATCTTAAATATTAAATCCATGGTGTTCATGTTTTTCTCTTTTCGCAAATCATGCTTAAGGGTGGAAGGGGGCGTGCGACAAGTCACGAGTTGAATGGTTTGGGCGTGAACAATACTAGAACCTATGTGGGTTCGGTTAGAGTCAACAATGGGGAGGTGTGACTTCTTAGGACCAAATTAATTAAGTGCCCTTGTTTATTTTAACCAATCTAACTCATTAATCTTTTAACCATTCTAGCTCATTAACTCATTAATCTTTAAGTCAATTCAACAAAATTAGCATCCAGGGCCTGGGAATATAGTAGTCGACTTTTATGATTTGTCCGTTCTCGACTTCTTGACTACCCCTACCTTACACTACTACTTCTTGTGGCCGCCGTGAAATCAGCAATCTTCGATCACATATTCCACAGGTCGAGTGGTCGAATTATTCTTGTTAAATGCTCCTCCTTGTGGCCAAACCCAATCATTCATTCACTGAGTGATAAGATTTGAAACCGAAATTAAAGTCATCTAGACGAACTAATCGTAATTCGTTTAAATATATAAAAATTCAATTTGTTTCAAAATTTTTGTTTATTAACTTACTGTTATCACAATTAGCGTTGATCTACAACTTTTTTTTTTATATACACGGACCTATTTTTAGAAATCGCAGAGTGCATCTAAAATCTCAAAGACGGCTCTGTATTCATTTAAACCTTAATTATTTATTAATTTGAAAATAAAGAATAAATGACTAAAAAGTCTCCCGTGTAAATGTTTTCAGGTGAGTTTAGATCAGGGATGCCAAAATAATTAGAAGTTTAAATGTCAAGGGCTCAGACGTTATAAGGTTTTTTTTTGGTTAAAAGAGGTAAATCATAAGGGCCAAAACCGATTTCGCTCAAATATAATGGTCTAATTTCCAACAAATTGGTCGCGTGTGCAACAAAGAAAAGGTTGAAGTGGGCTGAATAAGATGTTGGGCTACAACACGTTAATTGTGATTGGGCCGTGATTGATAACCTGACGCAACAAAGAAGTAAGAAAAGAAAAAGACCGCAAAAGTAGGGAAAAGTGAGAAGCCCCGTGAATTATTTTTAACGGCACAAAGAGCAGAAAGAGGGAACCAATCGAAGTTTTAAAGTTCCAATAAAAATTGAAAACCCAAGGATGATTGGCTAATAATCTTGTGGTTGCTTTTGGGTGAAGGGTACATGCTTGAATTATTAGGGTTCTAATTATTTGATATACAATTGACTTTTGTTTGACCTGTTAAGTCATATATTTTTTTTGAAATGACGATAACATGTTAAGTCATATGAGTTAGTTTGTATTGTTTGATTGAATCTAAAATATTTTCATCAATTAATTTAATAGTATGCTTCAGGCTAGCTTTTGATTTCTGGCATCGATTGTGATTGGTTTTATGATTAATTTGCTGCTTTTAATTTGATGTGTTATGAATGTGAAAGGTGATTGTTTTCGATTATTTGTTTTAAAATTTAGAACTTGGATCCCAAAGGTGATTGTTTTTCATTATTTGTTTAAAAATTCAATCAAATTTGCTTCTACTACAATTTGTTTCATAAGTGAATTAGAATAAATTTTAGTTTCATTGTCTAGTCTAATTCTTAAAATTAAAATAAATTAGGTTCATTATAAATAATTGGACGTACGTATATTACTGACCACATGCTCATCGTAGATACAATTTCGACTTACCTTAGCTACTTAGGTTATTTAGGTTTTGCATGGCCCTAACTACAGGTCATGAGCCACCTATCTCCAACATTCTACCCACCAAATGGCTTCAATTTTCCACCCCACGTTTCCTCTTTACCTTCGTCACCCCACTTACAACCATCTTCGTAATTTTGGTGTGTTTAACCTAATTCTTCGGCTACTAAACCTCACAAACTCCACCACCGTTCCACTCTATGCATCTTCGTTGGTAATTCTGAAGAGTTTCAAGGTTGTGTTTTGATCCAATTACAAGAAAAGTCTTATTCTCATGTCATGTAGTGTTTGATGAGCACTCTTTTCTTTTTACCAATCCTGCCCCAACCATGTCCTAAGACTTCCTTGATTATCTTTCCATTCACTTTTTTACCATCATACCCATTGGACCCAACCTACATTCCATTACATATCACCTTCACATGCTACAACAGGCCCACCCACCCCCACCAGCCCAACACTTATATTGCCACATAATTCCCCATCTCTAAATGATCATGCCACCTACCCACTTCCCTACCTTGCCGAACTAAACCAGCTCCAATTTTACATGTCATGCCTACATTCCCTAATCCATTGCTAAACTACCTCCTCACACCACATGACCACCATAGAAAAATAGGGTATCACTAAACCTGTTATTCGCATTGATCTTCACATCCCATCTCAATAACCTATCTTACCAACCCCAACCTCTTATGCCAAAGCCCAATCAGACCTAGTTGGTCTATTGCCATTGAAACGAATTTAAAGCTTTACCGGATAAAACACTTGGGTATTGGTTCCAAGACCGACTAATAATCCGGTCATTCTATTCATATGGCAATTATGTCACAAGTTCAAATTAGACTGGTTCACAGGCACATAGCGCAACTAGTCGTTAATGGAAAATCCAAAACAGTGGGCATTGATAGTGATGAGACATTTTGTCTGGCCGTGAGGCTACTATCCGTACCGTTCTTAGTGTTGCAGTCTCTTGTAGTTGGCCTATACACTAGTGGATGTTAAAACACATTTCTTCATGTTAACCTCAACAAAATTTTTTATATGCAAACAAATATATGAGTAAGTAACACATGATATTAAAAGGTGAACAAAAAAACTCAATCTGTGTCCTTCATTTTATGAGTAAGTAACACATGTGTTACTCAATCTTTTCCTTTCATTTTAAGATATAATACATGTGTACACATGTAACACATCTTATAACGGAGGGTCTAGATTGAAAAATTAAGGATCCAGATTGTTTTTTGTTTGTTTGAAATACGCCTCGATCCTATATGTATATCCTAATAAGATCGCAACTGTTTTCAAAAGCACTCAAGAATAACCAAAATTCATGCATAGACATTTTAAGATGTTTTCACGTATTGGTTTAATCTAATCCATTGTCTATGTGCTTCAACTCCACTCAAGGATATAGGTTGTTAGGTATATGACTAATTTTGTCCAAATGGTTTTGGTTTATATATCCTTGGTGGCAAGCCAATGGGTGATTCTTTGAATGATATGACTAGCTTTGCCCAAATATTTTTGTTCTATACAATGTTCCTGGTGATTGTTTTTGCAAGGTTCAAGCCATCTAGATCAAGTGCATGTATTAGGAAGTAGCCGAAAGCAAAATTTCCTTTCAAGACATTGCTATCTTTCTATGATACAAGTATGTCATATAAGTTTTTCATATCGATCTCCAAATTGCTAATAATTTGCACCTTCTTCAACTTTTCCTGTTGTATGATTCAACTATATCAATCAACCATAACATAGACTAAAAGATAAGACACATGATCATTTGTATTCAAATAAGCATTCATGCACATTTGTCGAATAAAAAAGGACATCATATATGAATGCAACATCACAGTCAAACGATTATTAGTTTCATACATGTGATTATAACACAAAGATTATCTAGAGCCAGAAGAAACTGTTGAACTTTGAAGGGTTTACTTCTAAATCTTCCTCGTTCATTGATGGTGAATGTGCATGTCTGCCTTCATAAGTTGTTATCACCATTCTCGGATCTTCTGCTAATCTCTCTACTCGTTTCTTTACACGACAAGTATCTTGTGTGCAACGGTAGTAACTTCTGCGATATTTGTTATGAACATAAAACTCGTTAAGTACAATTAACTTATTTCAAAGGAAGACTATGAAGACAAAACGATATCTTTATTAAAGTAAGAGTTGTAATAATAATATTATCTAATTAACAAGGTGTATTCTGTCTATTAAAGTATAAATTCCTCGGCCAAATAAGATTATAAGTTAATGTTCTGTCATGTAGAAAAAGGCAAGTCATATATGGACAAGTTGCTGTTTTGTGGTATTGAGGGTCATGAGTTTAAGTCATGTGAGCAACCTTTAGCACATGTAATTATTTGAATTATGCTATATAAATTTGCTAATTAGGTACAAAAACTTAGCTACAATCATACTTTCATATTTTATTAATTATAACAAGATTTTTCCTATAAAAAGTAGCTATATTAAGTAGGAATGTGGAATTTACATCTAAAAGAAAACGGGTTTATCTATCAACTTAATATATGCTAGAAGATTAATAAACAAGAAACATCTATAGCTTTTTTCTTTTTGGCATATGTGGCGGATGTCTATGTAAAAAAAAAAAGATTTCCCGAACTGAATGATGAATTAGTTTTCATGTATTTCTCAAAGGCATAGGGGTATGCCACCATCTAGCCAAGTAGAATTTAGATGTGATATAAAAACTAATCCATTATTTAAACTTACTCGATAAAGGGTTTATTTGCACTAATTATAGCTCACAGTGTGGTGCAATTTGTTATTTTGTATAGAGAATATGATATTTTGTCAATGTGTATCGATCAACCAAGGGATTGTTTTTCTGAACATGGTTTGCCACGGTTACATGCAAAAGAAATCACCAAGACACGTAATGCAACTGAAAAACGTATGAAAAAGAAATTAATGACGATCACTATATATAATGTTAACATGACATATTGACATCCACATATATAGTAAGGCTTTGGTAGGAATATACGGTAATGGTATTGAATTAGGTGAAAATTCTCAAAATGTCCATTTTACCAAACATTTAACCCCAAAAATATTCTTTTGATTTTTCAAACACCCGAAATGCCCATTTCAGTACAAGCACCCAACTTATGTGGTGCGGCTTAGCTCCAAGTTTGAAGTGGGGTGCAACATCTCAGTGTGTAGATTAGCTTCATTAGTTTCATCGACCTGTCGACCCTTTGTCACAATTCTAACACCATAAAACTATATATATATATAGACAATTCTTATGTAGCTTTTCATGTTTCACCTTCTACGTGAATCGACGAACCATCGTGATAAATTTACTAAGTGGGAATAAAATACTATATATGGAAAAGGAATGAGGATCTTAAATTACTAGGTTTATAATTTATCAAAGAGACAAGGAAGAAAATATTAATCTTAAACACATGATGATAAAAGAAAACTTGATGAATGATAGGTGTCATGATATATAATGATCTTGTGTGATTCAGGTTAAACAATTTTTGTAACATAAAACGCTACATGTGACTAAAATTAAAAAGTACGTAAGGTGTATAAAATTAAGTGCCATTACGAATATTTTCGTATGTCTCATGATTGGATACTAAAGAGTTGAATGTGTTGTACGCTGAGTGTGAACATTTATTAATGCGAGTATGCGACTATAATCCATACATGTGATTACGCTCGTTACTTTTACTATCTTGTGAAAGTTTTCACTAATTCAAGAAAGTCAACTTGTTTACTTCCGTATATTAAAAAATGTATCTTTTATGTTTCAAATTGGTTTCTAGAAGCCATGTTTTACGGGAGATGATTCAAAAATCTTGCAGTTGCACTTTTTTGATCCGCTAGTAAGCAATAATAGCTTCCCTTAAAGAAATTACATATGTTTCATATTTTAATCATGACAGTAATTGAAAAGTGGTTAATTAAGCAATTATAAGGTTCTTTATTCGTATGATAAGAATTGAGTTCATTATAATCCTTTTTATTGAGCTCATTATAATCCATTTTATAACCATTTAAATTACATGATGGTAAGCTTTTGGTTAATAATGATCACTACAATTGTCCTGGCAAATGATTTTAGTGCATATTGAGCAATGAGTACTACACATTCGTAATTTATTGTAATGTTTCATTTCCTAATAATGGTTAAAGAGAAAGTTATATATATAGGTATAGGGATGAAATGATATACCTATCTTTGGGCAGTGTCACATATAAAGAGTAAGTATATCCATGTGATTGAGAATGTTGTAAGTTATATTTTAAAACCAATAAAAGTTAATGTTAAGGAAGTGGTGTTTCACGGCTTCACACCGTGAAAAAGGGCTAAACGTTTCATTGAATATTTAATCAACTGCATCAAAATGCTTTTTGTAAATTAATATGATTTTTATAATATGTTGATAAAATAATAAATAGAAGATTATATAACATGGGTTTTCATTTTTACATAATTTCATTGGAATAATTAAAACACATAAGCTATGTTCTTTAACAAAAGTTATATCTTTGCTTTTTTTCTTTAATTTATATTGTCAAATATACCAGCGGAAACTATTTAGAAATCAAGATCGTAGAGATTTGTTACTAATATCAGTCCATCTAATTTTGTCATCTAATTAAAAACTAAACATTTTTTGATGTTACAAACTATCACTATTCCAGTTCGGATTATATTGTAATTAATGCTATTTTAGCACCTTGACATAGTTTTTATATCACAAAAATATAAATCACTGGAAATGCATAATAATATGATTATTTTGCCAATGATTACCGGCCATAGCTATCTTTATTTTTGAAAAGCAATAAATATCATCACTAATTTGCAGATAAAAAATAAATAATAATCTTTTCCAGTTTTCCTACACCAGTAAGAATTTGAACTGCTTTTCTTCAATTACTAATCATCAAGCAAGTGTTTTGATATTGTATTGAGTACGTATATAACACCAGCCGTTAAAAAAAGGCATATAAAACATTAAAACCACATATGCTCCTAATTAGGCGATAGTTTAGTGAAACTTTTTTTATTTACACATGAGTGATCCAGATTCCAGGTAGGATATTGCTGGTTTCTCGGCTCTCATATATTTTCTCTTTTGTTACTAAATAATTATTTGAATGATTAATCTTTTTTATGTTTGTGATTGTGAGTATACATATATTTGATGTGTTTGTATATGCATATATATATATATGTATCACAAGTTTATATGAAGGAAGGATATAGAAAAACACAAGTACCTTGGATGTTGTGTATTCTTGACAACTTTTTGGCCATATTTCCTCCATCTGTAACCATCATCTAATACATCAATATCACTCATGGTTTTGAAGCAAAATCTTGGTTCTCTTACTTTCCTTCTTGATTTGAACTTCTTCATCTTTATTCCTGACACCCCTAGATGATGATCATCTCTATTCATCCCTAATATCTTATTGCTTATTATTTCTCCCACTTCACCCCATGCCCTAATCACACAACCACACAAAAAAAAAACATAAATTATAACCAAAAGTAATTAGATAAAAAGAAAGTGTTACTAAAATACTAAAGTTGTATCCTTTATCTATGAACAAATATGGAAATATCCATGTATATTCATGTATATTTTTAAAGAAACCTTGCTGCTTTTTTCTAACCATGAGAACCGTTATTAGAAAAACATTTAGAGGTTTAATTAAAATCTTTTTTCAGGAAGACGTGATAATAATTTACCAGTAATTTTTATTTGAAGTTTGCAAAGGAAGAATCTGAGAGGCTTGAAAGTGAGAAGTGCAATCTAATTGTTCTGGTTTAGAGTATTGTGGAAGTGACTCAGAAGGTGATAAGGATTTTAGGGTTTGACTGCTAGAATCTAAGGGAAGGGAGATCATGTTTGCTGGAAATGGAAACAAACCAGTTTCATGATCTTCTAAAAACCCTTGGTTGAGCATGGTCTTTGCTTTGGAATTTCAAGGCAAAAATGTTTTAAAAGATAGAATTTAACAAAGAAAAAGGCAGTTTGTTTGATGCTTTATGAAGAAAGGATGGGTATTCACTATGACTTCTAGAAAAGTATATACACACACATATATATATATAGAGAGAGAGGGGATCTGTATTATATTATATGAATCAGTTTTTATCATTTGAACCAATTAACTAAATCAGAACCATATATGTTATTTAATTATTAATACATGTGTGACTAATATTAAACCTGAATATTTTAATAACACATGTGTTATTTTTTTTTTCTTATTCTCTTTAAACTCTAAAAAGATTAAAGATTTTAATTTTTTAGAGTTTTAGTGGGGTAAGTTCAAGAAAAAAAAAACTAACATCATGTGAATAATCAAGAAAATCCAAAAACATTATAAAATACAAAAATGAGAAATTGATCCAACCGTTGACAAGTGATAGTACATTGAGAAATATTTTTAACTAATTATTTTGATTGAAAAAAAATACAAAAATGAGAACCATAAGTACTTGGTATGATATGCCTGGTCGACTTGACAATTCACTACTGATAATAATAAATTCAAAATATTATTATCAATCTATGTGGTGTACATCATCAAAGATATAGTGTTTCACATTTGCCTTGATTGCATGACTGCCTTACTTATGTGATCACTTATTGTCAAAAACAATTAAAAAAAAAATTACTGGATCATGTGTTTCATTTACAAAAGAAATTATGCTTAATTTTCTTTTTATGTTCAAAACTTGAGCTTTCTCTGCGTATACGTTTGTATCTACCTAATTGTACAGTTTTGAACATATTAGTTTTCGTTTACAAATATGAGTTTTCTCTATGCATACGGAAGTATAGACCCGATTGTGAGATTTGTAAATTAATTTAATTTATTCTATTTTTGTTTATGATTTGGACTTTATATGTGAATACGAGAGTTTCAATCTTATAGAAAAAGTCATGAGCGCTTCTGCCTTATTTTTGCATGATCAATTCAGATTAAGGTACCATAAAAAACACAATAGCATCATTTTGAGTTGGGTAGTTTACAAATCGGGACTATGCCTAGTTGAATGGGAGCCATAAGATTGTGTATATGAATCAATATACTGAAATACAAAATACACATTAAGTGTTAAAGTTTAAATGAATCAATATACTGACAATCGTCCTTGACTTGTGTGTTTCTAAAATGAAAAATAAATAAATCAGATCCTAGCAATGTTGTTGAAAATATATACCATAATGATCTCATGATTGGATCATTCTCACAAAAAGAAAAATTTATATTATATATTCTTATTGTGTTTTATTTTAATTTCTTACATTGGAAAAATCCAAAAAGACTTTAGGTGTGTTTTGATATAAAATTAGAAAAACCAGTGTGTTTTAGCATTAGCTTTAGAAAATTAAAAAAGATTTTAATCACTTTATTTTTTCGATAAACCGATGTGAGATATAAAATTGTGTGATATAAAACTATATGATACTACATTGTCAAGATGATACATGAGTAGTTATAATTTTAAGACATGGTCTTGTATTGTGTTTTTGTGCTTAATATTCAGGTTAAATCTTCAGACAATAATAATAATAAAAGACAAGTATAAGTCAAGTGGGAATTTGCTACACAAAGATGTTAAAGATTATGAGCAAATTGACTGGAGACTTTAAAGATCGTGAAGACTGAAGCCTGCGAAGATTATTCGGTAGTAACGTCCAAGGGGGATTTTGTTAGTGTATTATTAGATGTCTGTTACTGTACGAATAACTTACTAGAGCGTCAACGTTAAAGACGGAAGATAGGATGTGACGGTAGATTCTATCGCATAGAAGTTTCTTGCGACAGAGCATTGTCGCCTGGCTAGCTCTTTCGCATGCAACAGAAGGCTTAGTACACGTAGGCTCATTCTCATGCATACAAGCAACTCCCTTAATTAGCCTTCCAAGACTCCTTCTAAGTCCTCTTAAAAAGATGAGGTTAAAAAAAATTAAACAGCAATGATAATAAATACTTTAGGCGGTTACTTGTATTTACATTAATTGAGTAAGAAGAATACTAGAATGAAAAAAACTAAAGTAATTAACTTTTAAATAGGTGAGGATTGGATGTAGTGGTTAAGGCTTATACATTTTGAGGAAAGACCGGGTTTTAAATCGGACAATGATGTATTTACGTGGTGTAGATTAGGCTTAGTAAAATTTTGACCATTAAAAAATAATTATTAAATTCAAAATCAAAAATTAAAAAATTAGAGAAAATGATGCAAATGGTTTTGTGCCATATATTCGGGGATCGCTGATCGGCCCTTGATTTCGCATTGAAATTTGCACAAAACAATAGATGTACATTTATTTTTAGTTTTTTTCTTTCTTTCGACGATACATACCTACAGAGAGAGGCTGGTTAGCTTGGTTATAAATAGTTACCGAGACTACGTTTTATTTTGTGGAATATGTAATGAGATGACCATGGAATCATGGATCAGAATCATTAGGTGTAAGAAAATGATGGTGGTGGTAAATCATGGTGGTAGCGTGGCAATGGTTTTGTGAGAGGGAAAGAAAGAGACAAACTAGGAGAGAGGGGATGAAACAAAATCAAAGTTTATAACCTCAAGGACAAAAACTGTTATAGCAAAAGGGTATTTTGGTCTTTAGTCATTCTTTTAATAGACGTTATAAATTTTTGGACGAAAACCGTACAATGAAACGACAGGGACAAAAAATTACAATAAACTGGATTTTAGACTGAGAGTGATTGTTTTTGTAAATGTCATTTTAGCAATTTACTCTTTATTTAATTTGGATTCTCACCATAAGGTTAGGGGTGCGTAACCCTCCAACCTTGCACAATTATATCCTGTCATTTTATATTTTCCTTAACTCTCTCATCATTCACCTCATGAATGGTACCCTCCCAATACTCACCCCCATTCATCTCACACACACAATCACATATCTTTCTCGGGTTTTGAGCTCGGGTATATGAAACAGGAGAGGAACCATATAGCCCTAACGCAATCTATGTGACAGTGTAACCCGTAAACCTGTGAGGCTCAACCTGAACCTATACCGTCCACCTAGGAGACAAAAGATACTTTAGATACTCAAATACTAAATAAAAGGATTTAAATGAGTTTTAAGTTAGTTGTTTTTATCCAGACGACGTATTTTTGGCGATCGCCGATCCGCAATTCGGCTGGTGATTGCTTCCACTAATTTTCAAAAGTAAAAAATCAAAATGGTTTAGATGGAAAAGGTGCAGCTTAAAGAATTTCACCAACAAATAAATAAATAAAAGGGGTTTACCTTTTCGTGTTGACATTATTTCTTTACTTTTTTCTGAAAACAAAAAATAACTTATGTTACATTATTGAAAAATGAAGAAAAAGCATCTAGATGGACCATTTGATATTTCCGTTTAATGTGAATCATTGTTGTTTATATTGCAACTACAACCAGAATAAGTTTCTATACGACGTATATTAAACAAAGCTAGTAATTTTATCCGTTGCGTCTTGTGACGGTGTTGAAACATAAATAACTCGAATATATAATGTTGAATGAGGATGTGTTATATTTTACTCAACTCATGCCCGAACAAATTTACGTCTAAATATATATAAACTAGAAACATACATTGAATAAATACGAAAACCAATTATATTTGACGGGGTCAAAATGTAAAATAGCTCGAATTTATACCGTTGAGCGAAAACGAATTACATTTAATATGACTCTGCTCAAAAAACATATTTACGAAGCTGATACGAAGAAAGTGTGATTCTTAATATATAATAGATGGGAGCAATTAGGAAAAACCAGACCGACATTACATATTTGAATATTAAATTAATAGAAAACCCTAAAAACAAACCGAAAAAGGAAAACAAAATGTTCAGCAAGTAGAATTCGAACATGGGTTTCTCGAGTAAAGGTTGAATTGTTTAACGAACCAATAAGCAAAAATTACTTATTATAAACATGTTGCAATAGGTGGTCACCAATACATATTTATCTTGAATAATACAAGTATGGGTAGTTTTTTAATTAAGACACTAACAACGCTTTCATAGAAGTGCCGATGAAGACACTGTCTATCGGAAGCACCAATCCAGCTTTTGATGAACAAATGAACTTATGAAGACATAAAGTTTATGATATAAAGACTCATGCTTATAAAGAGTAATTACTCCCAATAGTCTTTCTATCTTTCGATACAAGTTGAAGTTCCGAAGACAAAGTGTTCTTCTAATTTACACTATGTGCTTATGAGCAAATATGAGTTCTCATACACATAAAAAATTTCGTTGTTCAACTACAGTTATGATAGAAAACATCTTTTGATAGACAATGTGCTTGCAGTTGACTTTCTTTCATTCAGTTCGGACAAATGGTGTCTCCGCTCTACAAGATCAACAACAGTCGTGCGTGTCATTTTATATTTGTACTATCAATGGTTGTAGTTTTCCATTGATCCTACGTACGTAGTTGGTTGTAACTCTTAGTATCCAAGCCCTCAATGTAATTGTCTCACTGACGTTTTTATTAATCTTGAGTCATTTAATCCGTTTAGAAATGGTTTGGAATCATTTTGGTAATTTGATATCTTTAAAAAACACTTTGTATTCCATTTAAGTTATTTGACCCTTTTTAAAATGGTTTGCAATCCAGTTGGGTTATTTGACCCGTTTAGAAATAACTTGCAGTTCATTTGACTTCTTATGGAAATTTTTAAGCATGTGCACATAATAGCTATTGAAAATTTTTAAATATGCATGGTGGACTTAACGAAGAATATAGAGTGGTCGATGGAATTGTTGAAAACTGGCAACGTTAGGGTCTCACGGAGACGGGGAGGGGTATTTTAGTCATTTGTTCTCTTCTTTTTAAACAGGACTCTAATGGTAGTTGAGTGAAAACTGGCATAAAATAAAAGTACAAGGTCTGAAATACAACTTTCTATTTAAAGGAACGAAAATTAATGTTTTTGGTAAATCTTGCGCACGAAAATTACACTTTACCTTAAAGGGAACTTTACATTTAAACTACCGTTACATATATTATTATTTTAAGTAGGGTATGTCGTATTTAAGTCACAAGAAAGAAAGATGCATATAGGGCAATGATGGATGAATCTTGTTTGCAAATCTCTTATGTGGTGAAAGATATCACCATCATGATTGTTGAAGGAGGCATTAGACTTTTGGCAAACAAAAGTGAAAGTGGTGAAGAAAAAAGCCAATAACCTTTTCCACACCCTTTTTGTCACACACTTCCTTCTAACCCCACATCTACCCACCATTTCTTTCATGTCCCAAGCAAACCTAAAATATAGTTAATGATCTCTTCAATTACACACATTAATCTAACTTTCACTTTATTACTATAAAGATCAAAAAGATAAAAAGTTAATCATTGCATTTAATTATATTCTTATCAATGTTCATACTATACATAAAGATTGTCAAATGAGATACAAGCAAAAGAATATGGATTGTAATGCTCATGATATAAGTTCAAGTAAAAAATATAGATTCTTGTTTGAAGTAGATGTAAGAATCCGGTGGTACCCGTTATGCATTTTTTACTAAGATTCCATATGTTTTTGAAGTCCTTTTAATCGGTAATCAGATATTAAACACGACTATATAAAGAAAAAACGGTTAAAGACTCAAACTTTATTAACTTGAAAGGCTTAATAATAATAGAGATCCAACCCTCTATTTATAATAAGCATGAAACTTGTTCACCAAGTAAATAAACCCTAATCTAATTATAATCTAACTCAAACTAATAGAGACACTAAAAAACCCCTAGCTCAAACTAATTACAAGTTTAGTCC
>WOUH02000045.1:4982906-4998026 GCA_009936405.2 Stevia rebaudiana | reverse complement strand
GAACATAACTAACATGTTTATTTCATATCATAATCGGGTTACACTGGGGTACCGTTAGTTTACAACAGTCCTAACACTGAAACTTGATCGTAAGCATAATACTAACAGACAGAATATTTCCTCCAATTCTCGTCTTACCAACACAAAATTCGGGGTGTTACATGAACATTGTTAAAATTCGACCTCCACATATTTTTGTCTCGATTAGATGAATAATACCTATAATTTGTATTGTTAAAATATTTTACTAAATAATAAAAACATAACTAAAAAGTATGAAAAATATAAAATAAATAAACGCAAACCTTTACTAAAATGGTTAAGGGTGTCACGTGACGTTTTCTCCGACATTTTTATATAGTCATCCCACGAATCCGCACAACTACCGTAAGTGAGTTAACGGATCGCGGACATGCATTTTTGAAGGCTTGTAAAACCAAGTCTGCCTCTCACATCATATTTTTGTTGAAAATACCCGCCATGCTCTTCGAGATCGAAATATATTTGGAGGAAAAGATTGTGAATCATACCAAAACGACGTGTAAATTATTAGTTAGTATACGTTGGATCATCAGAAAAATAATCTTTGAACAAGAGTTCTTGAGCCGTTGCACGGTCAAGATTTATATAAGCTCATGGTTGAATTGGTCTAGCAATCTGTTGAGCATAATGTTTCACCGCGCCTCCAACCGCTACTATGAACAACTCATTTCCTTCACTTGACGGAATACGATGAATACAAATCTGTTGGGTTCACCATTTTTTTGTTTGAAAAATATAAAAGAGATTTAGAGGTTAAGGTTGAGAATGTGTTGTGAAAATTATATGAGTTTGTGAGATTATATATACAATTTAAAAAATTAATTATTTTTAATATTCCAACGGTAATTTTGACCACCCACCGGCCCAACGTTCAAAATCATTGAATGCGCCACACCCACCACGTCGTTGCTGCCATCACGGAAAGACTCCCCACGCCCCTACCACGCCTGGGTGATGTGGCGTGCAACGACGTTCACGCCCCATCCTGGGTGAACCATGCCCATTACGGCCATTCTTATATGAGGGTGTCAAGGCTCAGTAGTGGTAGGATTTTATACAACTTTTAATTTTGGACCCTGAAGTTTGGTGTTATATTTTTAAAACAACCTTTCCAATACTCAAGTAATTTTAATATTCACGGTTATATACGAGTCCGTATAAACATTGTATCAGAGTTTTGTTTATTTTATGTTAAGTCGCTTGTGTTGGTTTGCTAAACCTTAGTGAAATATTGTTTCAAGACTTCCTTAAAATATATGTGTCAAATTCGGGTTCTTTCTCATAAATCACAATTGTTAATAACACAATAATCAAATTCGGGTTGCTTCGAGTACACGAATGTCGTTCTACCATTGTTTTTACCTACATTATAGTATAAAGAACAAAAACCATTTAATATTATCATGAAATTATCGAACTATATTATTCATCTCAAAGTTAATGGCTTGCAAATTTTTTTGGTTTAAAAAACAGAACTATCAATATGCTAAATTAAATGCAAGAACACTTTCATTAAAAAAAAAACCACATACCATCCTCCTTACCAGCTGTGAAACTTTAAGCTCACTCGGTAATAAAGTAACTTTTTCATGTGAGCATTATTTTATAGAGCATGTTATTACCTTGAATGTAATTCCGTCTTGCATGACAGCCGCATGTATTCTTCATTTGCATTCCGGGTCAACTAAATATGTCGTAAATCATGTGGGTTCACTTTTCTCAATGAAGTACGCAAATTCTGTTGGAAATTTATAACATAAAATACAAGTTGGTATGTTTGTTTGTCCCACATTCGTGGGAAGGAGAATGTGAAAGTGGCTTATAAGGGGTTTCCTCTTGTAAGTTCACAAAGTGTAGTTTGGGAAGTGAAGGGCTAAGCCCACACGTGCGCCGAGCCGAGACGGAGACGCGAGTCTCGCGAATGGGCGCGTTTAAGGCGCACTTTGCACGACCGCATCGTCGCTAGGAGCTAAGGAGCTTTTATTTTTAGCTGGGTTCGGTTCAGAGTTTGAGATGAAGTCGAACACTGAGTTTCAGATAGAATCAGCTTCGAATTCAAACCTGGTGGGGGTTATCTCTATCCCGAATTCGAACTTCAGTTCTATCTCGTATTTAGCTCAGAATTCGGTTGAACTCGAGGGCTATAAATAGAGACCCTATACAGCTTCATAAAATACACCGAAAGTTCTCTGCTTTCTGCGAACTCGTTTCCTCTACTGCTTCTGCGTTTTTTCGTGATCTCCATTGCTGTTGGAAATCAGATCCGTTCTGCATTAAATCCTGGGAGTTTACGCTGTAGCTTACAGCAGTTGAAGCGCGTAAAATCCTTTAAGGACAGGAATCATCCGTGCAGTCTACAACCCGAAGAACAACCAATCAACAGGTCGGTTTTACGTTTATAGTTGTTTGATTTTAGTCCGATAACGGGACAGTCTGTTTCTACTCCTTTCTTATAATCAGTTTGGTCAAGTAGGAGCTAAACTGGTTAATAACAACAACTCGGTAAATAATTAAAGTATAAACTTTAATATATCATTGTTGATTTAAATATTTTACAACATGTCTTGGTCTCAAATTTGGGCTTAGACATTTTTGCTAAGAAAAGGTCATAATATTTCTCAGTGATAGGGTTCCTCGTGATCCTGTGGTGGACTTGTAGGCTAGTCTCTAGAGCGTCAAATACGAGGGAAGGATTGAAATCATGTTTTAGATGATTGACTCGAAAAAAGTTATTATCCATCTATTTTTAGTAGATTAAAGAAAAACATGAAATAGTTTTGTTTAGGGAAAGCCCGGTCACTCGGAATCACCCTAACAAATAGATTACCTTTTCGTCATGAGAACACATAAAACGTGGTAACCCGGCCACTCTCCTAAAACAGATGAGAGGAAACCTAATGAAAAACAATAAATCAAACTTTGATTGCAGCTTATTATGCTGACAATAAGACTAACTATAGGAAAACAGTAGGGGTGAAGGGCGCACTATCCTAAGGGTAACCTATAATGAGATTTAGGCACTTCAAACTAAATATAAATTACCCTATATAACTTTAACTAGTGGTGTCACTCCTTTTAAGTACCTCATTTTTTAAACAACATTTAAAAACAAATATATTTTAAATTTCCTACTATAAGTAAACATAATAAAACATAAAACCTATTACACAAAACAATATATTTAAAAAAAATACACTGATTTTAAATAAAACTAATACTCGCCCGACATGACGTATGGTAGATCTAGAGTTCCAGGATATTCCTAATGATCTAGAGTTGTCACATAAAGCTTCTTTAACATTCTTTGGAGCAATTTATTGGTTAACAAATCTCTAACTATGTTGGAAAAAGGATGATCGCTTTCAGATCTTCCAACAATGTAACTGGGAGGAACATGAATGATAACCACCATATTTGTGTGATTAAGATGTATACCACTAAACGCATGACTACAAGTTGATAATTCAGTATGCCCTGTAGCACTCTGGAATGAGTCATTCGCACTTTGTGATGAAGAACCTTCTCCTTAATTTCCAGCATGATGGTCATCATCCATATGGTCTTCATTTGCTATAATGTAGGCATCATCTTCTGCATGAGAATCATTTACTGTAGGCACTGTTGCAAAAGTCCCGAGTACTTTTCGAGTACTCGGCGAGTACTCCCCGACTACTCCCGCCTAGGCCGAGTAACTCACTGATAATCTGTAAAAAAAACCCGAGTACTCCCACGACTAACCCGAGTACTCGCTACTCTCCAGTCAACTGCCCACCGACTTGCACAACCATGGGTTTAGATGGAGTGATTAAATCATTTGAATTTTGAGGTGCACTGAATTGAAATGGAGCTTCCATAGGCTTTAGACAACCTTCCCCATAACTCGACAATCCTGGTGCATCATCCCTTGTGGTACTGCAACTTGCAATATTCAAATCAAACAACTTAAACAATTTCATAAAAGAGTCTATATCAAGTAGTCAGTTGGGACTAGTACTTTGTGATGAGAAAGTATATGTTCAAAGAAAGCAAGATTTGAAAATTCATCAATCATGACAGCATGCATGTGAATAATCTATATGCTCTTGACACTAAAGAATACCCAATAAAATATCTATCATTTCCTTTGAGTGAAGATTTTGACATTCTATCCCTCCCTGATATTAAACATAGAGCAATGACAACTAATTAAAGACTTCTGAGAAATGAATGTTGGGTGTTCTATAAAAGATCAGCTCATTGGAAGTTTTATTGTGCTCTTTCAATATGGGGCTGTTTGTTTAGTTTATTAAAAGTTTAGACATCTTACTTGTTTAGCACTTAATGGTTCGGACTTTGTTTCGCGAACATATGTCTGAATGATTCATATATTTTCATCTGAATGGTTAAGGCATCTTATCTGAATTGGTCAGACATTTGCCTCCGAACAGTTAAGTATTATATTGGCTCTTAATGGTTGAGATATTTTACAGGTTAAGCATTTAACAATTCAGACATCTTACTGATTCGACACTTACTCATTCTAAAGTTGTGAAACAGCCCTACGTAGGTTCTATTTTGCACATACCATACAATGCTCACAGTTTCAGCCCAAAATGTGATGGGGGAGTTTTTAATCTGCTCACGTGGATCTCACAGGTTCGAAAAGTGAGCTATTCTTTCTTACAACAACTCTAATCTTGTCTAGTAATACTAAAAAGCAACTAATTAATAATATCATTGGAACTCTCTACCCAGGACAAAAATTAGGCCTTGATTTTGAGGAATATATGTTAAGGATTGATTTGGTCAAATGTTGTTCTTTAGCCACAAATGTATTATACGAGACTTAGGGACACATGTAGTCAAGATACACATTGCGATGAAAGAATGATATATTTTGGAGTCTGGACCCTCGACGATTTGAACTTATGAAATCCATGTCAATGACTTACTTTAATAGAGATTAATGATGTTGATTAACCAGTAACTTACCAAACACATTGATATGAGGCTTAGGGGTTAACTAATGACTCGTACTACACACACATTTTTTTATCAGCAAAATTTTTCACCTTTTTTTGTCCACCAATAGACTTAAACTCTCAACTTTATTTTAGAGAGTGACACCTTCACAAACACCTTGTACCATTGAGATAAATGTCTCTTATGATAAGTATTGTTATTTAGACAAAAATATATATATATATATCAAGTGTAATATGTTGCATAGTACGAAATTTTTTAACGAAATATCATTTTTATATTACAAACTTTAATGAAATATCATTTACAGATAATTATTGATTTTTTTCGTAAATTAAGACATAAATGATTGACATGTATATGCACCAACTTAAATTAAATTGTGAAACGTGTAAACTGTCATCCACCTGTATTGACGAAGATCACATGCAACATAGCGAAGTTCAATCCTTGCACGACGATTAATTGAACCTTTTAATAAAAAAATATTCAAACAATTAAGCGGATAAACAATTTTCATTTAAATTTTTTACTATTTTAGAAGCGCTTCGCTTTTAGTTTAACATATTAAAACAAGTACCCTATAGAGTCTACAAGTACAAAGATTGATTGTTTTAAAACTAATTATCCATCATATTGTTATTACGACTATTGGTTCTTCCAAAAAACTATAATAAAATAGTTTTTATTTATTTATTTTGAGTTGTTTAAACAACATCATCATCATCACACACACCCAGTATATTTTACCTAAATATAGAGTCTAAGAACCATGTATGAATAGAGAGACTGTTTCTATTAAGACCTAGCTAATGATGTCAGATTAACCGTCTCTTAAAAACTAGCGAACATTTGTAACGTTAATTTACAAAAATAAGTCAAAAAAAATTAAAATTAGTAGTATTTTACTTTTGGCGCCTCTCGAGTACCAGAATCTATATACTATTGTGTTTTTACTTAAAGCAATGTTTTAAGGGACACGTGACATAATTATAAGCTTTTCTAATATTGTGTTTTCTCGCTCATCTCTCTTATTAAATGCATATCTCCTTTTATTTTAAAAATGATAATGTTTAGAATTTTTCTATTTAAACCTTTTTTAAACACACTTAATTAACAATTATTATAATACATGGTTATTATCATAGATTTTGTTAAAAAATAACGTTTTTCAAAAAATAGTTTTTTACAAAAGAAAAATATTTAAAAATACAAATTTTTAAAAAGTGAAAGTTTAAAGAACGAATATTATTTTTATTACTTAAAATAACAACTTATACATGATTTTAGTTATATTTTATCTCAAACAATAATTTCAGAATTTGTATATATTCATTACTAACTATTTAACATTGTTTTTATCAATGCGTGTAATACACGGGACATCAATTTAGTATAGAATATATGTGCGTATCGCGAGTTTGAACATATTGGTCCAAATTCTCCAATACTTTTGTAAGTTTTAACATCTTATTCAACAAGTTAAAAAAAGGATGTAATAAATATAAGCATCAATTATTGTTATTATGAAAAAAACTATAAATAAAATGGGTTAAATCACTTTTTTTTTACTTTGAGTTTGAGTTGGTCGAAATTATCCAATACTTTAGTTAGTTTAAACATCTTATTCAAAAAGAAAATAAAAAGGAGGTAATAAATATAAGCATCAATATCTCTACAGAAAAAGTCGATGTAGCTTTAAGATTATAAAATAAATTTTGTTGACTTTGGAAAGTCAAAAGTCAAAAAAACATATATAAATTGGAAAACAAGTGATGGAGAAGAGATGCAGACAGCGTGACAGGTTGCTTTTGTTTCTTTTTTGGCTCCTCTATTGGGGTGTTTATTTAGCATTCATAAACAGTTAATCAGCAGCTTGATCTACCTCGATTGAGCGATGTTGATATCTGATCGTATGTTGCTCAAGGTCATTGTTCTAGGCGATAGCGGGTATGTGTTGATTGTTCATCAATAAAATGAATATTTAAGCTCAATTATTTCTTCAACTCTTTCTTGTAAAAAAAGGGTCTATTTGAGTTAATTATTAGCTACTGTCTTGTTTCGAATCTGATTAGCTCACGAAAATATATATACATATGTACTGGTCGGTTCAAGAAATTGTTCGACCAGTAGATTATTAGTTCGTAAAGGCTCATTCGCTTATGTAATGTTGATGAGAGGTGCTATTCCACGTGACTCAAAATGTAACACACACGAAGGCGAATGGTTGTTTAAAAATGGTTGAACGTTCATTTGACTTCGCCAAAAGTCTCACACGGGCTGTGCGAATTTCTCATAGTTAGAAAAAATTAAATAGTTAAAGAGTTGAATGATGAAAAAGATATAATTTTTTGGGTTGTGTAGGAATAGAATAGGACTCATTGTTGATCCAGATATGGGCTCCAAATAACATGTTTTTTTATCATATCAGTTTATTTGATCATATATATATATATTTTTGTAGGGTTGGGAAGACATCTTTGATGAATCAGTATCCATAATCAGTTAATAAGTGTTAGAGTTTTATCGTGCTTACATATTGATGTTATATAGTTAACTAATAGAACTCTACACGACGTTGATCACACAAGGTTGAGGTGAATTGATATATAAACAAAATGGTTCAATATTAATTTTAGTTCAAATTAACGGCCATCCCAGATATGTTTATAACAGATTCAACAAACAATACAAGGCAACAATTGGTGCTGATTTTGTGACAAAAGAGTTGCACATAGACGACAAGCTTGTCACCTTGCAAGTAAGTGATTAGCCATTGCAATTCACATTTCTTAATATCGTCATATATCTAGATTACATGAAAATTAAAGAGTGGGAAAAATAGACTTGATTCGAAGTATTTTTTTGAGTACAGATGCATATTGGACACAATAAACATCACGCTATGGATTAAGTTCTGTCCCTTGACCAAATGTGATTAAAAAACTTAATCATAAACCATATATATATTTTTTTTTATGAAAACGCTGTGAGTCGAAAATAAATGATTATGAAGGGATTTAAATTGTGAAAATGTCGTGACTAGGTTTCGTAATCGTCCTTAGGTAGCTTTCGAATAGATTATAGAGTATGAAATTCTCTTTCAATTAAAGTATCATCTTAATTTAAGAAGTGTCACTAATCAGATAGGAAATAAAGATGTATCAAAGACCAAGTATGTATTTTCTATAGGGGCTAAATCTTTGGTTGACACTAATGATTAGTGGCAACTAATTAATGATCAGCGGTAACCTGCAATATTTCAGTTTTTTCTATGAAACTTAATTTTCAACCTTACCAACGTTGTGCGTCTTGAACTCTATAAGACTATGTGTAATGGTCACTTAAAATAGGCGTGACCATGTTGGCACATAAGCGTCACGTAATCGAGGTGAATATTAGTAAAAATGTGTGTAATGGGGCTTGAATAGAAAATTAGTGATGGAAAAAATGAATAATGATGTATATTATTTGTATGGGTTGATATTAAAACAAATAAGGAAATTAATTGCATTCATATTCATCACCATGTGACCATTTTCACTTGATAGAATGGTTTGATGGTCACTTCTCCTATGTGTAATGATAGAAGGGCTTGATGATGACATAGGATGGTCACTTGGTGGTCAAGCCCCATTACACATGGTCTATGGGGCGCAACTCCTTGGACCCTATCGCAACTGCGTAGACGTTTCATAGATCTTGAAATCAGATCATAGTTGTATGAGTGTGTACTCAAACCTCCTAACTTATATTCATGTTTATTCTAATTTCTTTTTGTTTAAAAAAAAAAGTCAATTATACTAAGATGACTAGAATCATCATAGAAAAAGGAAACATTTTGTATAAAAAGCTATTCGTAGTATAACATAAATTTTCTAATTGAGCTTGTGTAAGTTCTAAACACATAAATTTCTAGGATAATTACATGATATAAAGATATTTAGAAACATGTATCTAGCTTTTATGGTTCACTGAATTAAAAAAAAAAATAACTTGAAAAATGAAAACTTTAGAATACTTACGATGTATTATGTATAAATAATATATGGTGGTATGAACAGATTTGGGACACAGCCGGGCAAGAGAGGTTTCATAGTCTCGGAGTTGCTTTTTATAGAGGGGCTGATTGTTGCGTTCTGGTGTATGATGTCAACATTCAAAAAACCTTCGAAACCCTACAAATTTGGCATGAAGAGTTTTTAAAACAGGTTAATTACAAAACCATGCCTATATATTCTTTGCTTGTATACACATACATACATATATAAATACATAGGGGAGGGTTGTTTTGAAAATTAATGTTTACTGAAATCAAGAAAACCACTATCGAATTTTTTTTTAAAATGAGATTTTTTGAAAGGCTTTAATAGGTTTTGGGTAAGAATTGAAGGTTGTTTGAAAAATATGAGCTAAATGAGACTTACGGAGCTTGCTTATATGGCATGTACCAATGTATCAGATTGGATCCACCTAAGCATGCTCCATAAATCCCATTTACGGAGCTTAGTATGTTGAGTGTCACAGGATCGAAGGATCACTAAAATAAATTATGGATTGAACATTTGGATTCTGCGCATTTGTGCAGTTTTTGACCACAGAAAGTCAAACTCGAATTTAAACACACAAATAGACTTCTTATTATTACACTCAACCAATTTACAAATGAGATACATCAGGCTATTTATAGCCTTCAATATGATAGTTTTATAACTGTCAAATGACAGTTACTTAACTACTTTTAACCGACTCTTAACTAACTTTTCTAATTTACAGATTTGGACTTTTCTAATTGACTTTCTGTTTTGACTTTAAAATTTCACCAAATTATCATGATTAGTCAATTCCAACATAGTATCACTCTTGAACATCACGTGAGTTTTTGGCAAAATGACGCATAGGCATTCTCCGTAAATGGGTTTACGGAGCTCATATTTTTCAAACAACCCTCAATTCTTACCCAAAACTCATTAAAGGCTCTCAAAAAATCTCATTTCTTAGAAATTCAACTACTATCACCACGTATATACATACATATAATATACAAGTTACATATATGTAAAACGTGGTTTATAATGGTTTTCATGAATTTTAGGGCTTTTTATTTTATCCCCATCCTAAATACATATACATACATCTATATATATAAACAAACTTATGTATATGTTCACATTATATTAAGTACAGGCTGATCCAAGTGAACCTGAGAGATTTCCTTTTGTGTTGCTGGGAAACAAGGTGGACATAAATGGTGGGGCTAATCGAGCGGTATGTATCTATGGATACTTGTATTCGAATGCATATCAAATTAAGGTTTCGTATTCGAACTGTGGCCCATAAACCTTAGATAACCTAATTATGAGCATGTGGGCTTCACACAGGTCATGAACTAAACAAGAATCTGTGTATATTGTAGTGGAAATATAGAAAAGAGAATGTTAAACGTAAATATTGCATACACATGCAGTGGCGAAGCCAGGATTTACCTAGTGGGGTTGCCAAGATCATATATGCAGAATTTTAAGGGATTTGGTGGGTTGCCGGCCTATATATATAAAAAAAATTTTGGTCGAAATCGTGAAATTTACACTACGCGCGAAAAAAACTAGGGTTGCCCGGGCTACCCCAGGCCCCTTAATAGCTTCGCCCTTGTACACATGCATACACATTCATACGTACATGCAAATGAGGAGTTTACAACCTTACATAGGCAGCTAAAATGGTAGTTGTATGGTAGTTATATACTTATATATGTAATTGTTTTCTTGGGGCTAACTTAGCTACCATAACTAGCTATCATATCCATGGGTTATTTAACTAACATTTGACCCGTTTTATGATCCATTCAAATAACACATTTACAAATTCTATATTATTCCTAGTTTGCCCTTATCCTCATTATCAGGTTTATTACACAATGGGCTTGAAAGTGGCCCTAATCTGATATATATTCCAATAATTCGAAGAGTAAGTATGTTTTTACGATTAATAATTGTGTTACATTAAGGTTTTGGAGAAGACGGCACGAGAATGGTGTGCTTTAAAGGGAAACATACCTTACTTTGAGACATCTGCAAAAGACAACTACAACGTTGAAGAAGCATTCCTTTGTGTTGCAAAAACTGCACTTGCTAGTGAACACCAACCTCAAGATGTAAATGAAATGTTAGTACATCTTCTAAATCATTTTTGTTCGTATTTGAAGTACATTTTTCAATATTTTAAGTTATAATGTAATCTTAAACATATTTGAATTCTGTAGGTGTTTTGAAAGAATTCCAACAACAATTTCAGAAACTGATCAGCAAGAGAGAACTTGTGCCTGCTGATATGTCCCAGTTCAATACAATGATCTATCATATCTTTCTCTAATGTTTCATTATATGTAGGTTGTTACCAAATTTGTGTGTAGTTTCTAAATTATATATTTTTTAATTTATCCTGAAACATCGATTGATGAATGTTAACAACCTACGGTTTAGACCCGCACTCTGTCTAAATTTGCAACTCAATAGACTTGTTAAAGAAATAAAATTGTTATAGCCTCCGGTTTGACCCATTACCTATAACAAATGGTCGTTTTCCGGTACCCTTCCGATCAAATTGCGGCCTTGTACTATTCGTAATCTCAGCGTTATGCAAATTTAATTCAATATTTATTTGAGATAAATATTATCATTATATTCTAATACGTATGTATAATCTTTTGAGTGTATGCGAAATTTTGATACGAGCGACGTTACGAAAGAGACATGCAAAACGATGCAATGTTCCATAAATCTGAAACCTCAGCACCGCTTCAAGAGATGAAGCCAATGAAGTTAGATAGGAAATGGAAATCATGAACGTAGGCAAAAACCACGCGCGAAACGGAGTCCGAACAAAGCGGAAACGCGAAGCGAAGTTTGAACATTCGCATGACGGTATTGTGACACGTGGCACATGACGTGGCAACACATGTCAAGAGCAGATGACACGTGGCAATCGTCTAGACACGTGGAAAAAATCTGGTCGATGAGTCATCAACACGTAGCGAGTTCGGAGAAGACCAAGCGAGCCATGGCGGCGCGTATCGTGCAAGCTGTCGGTGGCAAGTGGCGCATATCGCGTAGCTCGGGCAACCGAGCTCTATTAATAGTTGTATTCGGAATTCATTTTTCGTCTTCGTTTTCTCTGATCCCGATCACTCAAAAACACCCATGAACACTCTGAAAACCTAAGGGGAAGTTCTAGCCACATTAGATCTATCCAGACACGCTCCAGACGCTCTCGTTATGCTCACGAAATTGTTCTCGCCGTTAGATATGAGATATCCTTTCTCTCTGTTGTTACGCTTGTTAGGTGAGTTTCACGGCCCCATTTCTACTTTACTTGTTTTACAATATACGGGGGAGATTACATATACATACAAGCTGCAATTTCATAAGACACGATCAGTTATTACAAAAGCGTTAGCCTTGAGCTCAACCACAAAACAAAGTCCCCTACAAACTGGACCGTTAACACTGGGTGACTAGGTAATAATGGGTAGTATATTGGGTCTCATTAACCTCATGCCGTAAAGCCGACTGTTTACGCGTATGCATTATTGACCTAAATTTCAATATGATCAGTGGTAATCATAGGAGGGGCAAAAATCTAATATCATGTCTCTGTGCCGGTGCCTTTATGGTAATAACATCTTGGAAACTGCCCGATCAACAATTATTCAAATAGTATTGTGGTCTTACAAGTTTTCATCAACATGTGGTATTGAATACAAATTATAAAGGTTTTACATATAATAATAAAACATATGAACTCACCAACATATAGCTGACCCGTTTTCAAATCATGTGTGTAATCTTAAGTATATGTATATCAAGTCATGGTGATGGCTATTCAAGACACACACTTATTTGATAATGCTACATGTTAATAAATTTATTCATATGCGATGTACATTTAAAAATGCTTCTGTATTCATATGCAATGTAAGTCATGTATTCTAAGTTTATCTATAATCAATGAGCTCGATCTTGCATTACAAGCAGTAGACATGATAAAACCGCTCACAGACCGGCCGGGGGCCGGGGAGGGGGTGTACATTGTGTATGCGACAGAGAAACTCTGTGGCATGGGGCATGCGACAAGAAGGCTCTGTCACATGGAATGATGTGACAGAATCTCCTTGTCGCATGAAGTCAGCTATGCGACTGGGAGATGGTATAGATAGACGTTGTATTATGTCATTAACGTTTGTAACCTTTGAAGAATATTGAATAGAAAGCTCTGAAAGTTTATTTACCTATGTTCATGATCTTAATCTCTCAATATCATCTGATTAACGAATTCCGCGTGTTAATCAGATCGCGTAATCATAACAACAACGCTCTCACGATCAATTCGGATCCTACATAATGTTTCAAGGGGCCTAACCCAGCTTTAATCGGATTGTTAGGTTTAATCGGATATATCCGAATCCGAATCAATATTCAATTCGAATCGGTTCGACTATGTAAGTATCCAATTCGGGTTCAAATCGGATTCGGATTTCGAATTAAAATTCTAAAAATCGAATAAGCCGATTTGAATAATCTGTTGTGTGACAATTAGCAAACGGCACTTGCAGCGACGCGCGGTATGAATATCTACAAATGTCTGAAAGAACTGCGTGTGACAATATTTACAAATTTTCTAAAGGTATATTCCATTTTTTAAAAAAATATATATATACTTTTTTTATGGATTTATATGAACATTTCATTAATTATATAACGTAGGTGTGATCGAAATATACGCGGATAGGTACTTGAGAAGACCTAACTGGTTTGACATTCACTTATTACAAATGCATCATAAAACATACCATGGGTTTCCCGGCATGCTTGGAAGTATAGATTGCACACACTGAGAATGGGAAAATTGCCCAACGGCATGGCAAAGTCAATTTCATCGAGGAGATCATTCAAATCCAAGCATAATATTAGAAGCAGTTGCCTCGCAATATCTTTGGATATGGCATGCATTTTTTGGTGGTGTTGGATCGAATAATGATATCAACGTTATAGATAGTCATCTGTTTTCAATGACTTGAGGGTGTTTCCCTAGGACAACAGTTTATATGTACCAAAAATACGTACAAATATGGTTATTATCTAGCCGATGGTATTTATCCGACGTAATCTACCATCGTGAAGTCCTTTACCGCACGACAAGTAGATGAAAATTTTCTTTACCTTTACGAGCATTTGGTGTTCTAAAAAAATGGCATATTATTAAGAATCCGGCACATCCTTGGAAATCAAAGAGAATTCGCGCAGCAATTTACGCATGTGTGGTTTGCACAATATGATCATTGAAGATAAAGGGCGCGTCATTTGCGAGTACGTAGAAGATAATTATCCAGATCAAATCGAGAATGTGGAGATTACTAATGAACAAAGACAAGCAAACCGTTAAATTTTTCATAATGAAGATATACATGTGAATCTCAAAATGGATTTGATTGAACATTGTAGAAGCACCGTAAAGTAGTTACTTAGTTTTTATTTTTAATGCAATGTTTTTTTATTAAATGTAACTTTTTTTATTTATTGTAACGTTTTTTATATAACTGGAAAGGTCCTCCGCACTTTGCCGATTACAAATTGTAACGCAACATATTAAAAACTATTATTCTTGTTGAGTGTAGCTGCATGTAACGGGGCATTATAGTTGTTGAGTAGAGTTGCACTTCCACTCCATTATGAATTTAAAGGGTGAAATTCTTTTATCATATCAGCAATAGTTATCAATATAACAATTAATAGTACACTTACCACCTAACAATTTTAGTAAATTCTGAGCCAAATAGGGATTGGTCTTTGAGAATAAATAAAAACATGTAACTTATTAATCATCATGCTTTTAGCCTTTTACACTCTAGTAATCTTAACCCAAGTTCGATGCTCTTCTAATTGTTTCAGCATGTGAAGATAAAATCCCAAAATTAACAATAAATACACATTAATCTTGCCTAATTAATATGAAATTTTTGTGTATAAATTAACAATAAATACACAACCCCCATCTGACCGAGAACCTCATCTGACCGAACCCTTGGATTTTGGCTGACCGGGACCTGGGTTTCGATGT
>WOUH02000045.1:4965262-4976933 GCA_009936405.2 Stevia rebaudiana | reverse complement strand
AATAATGTGACTTTTTTTTATAAAATGAAATTATAAAAAAAATGAATAATCAATCATCACTACAGCCCCCAATACAGCTCATGCATTTCTACCATTTTACTCACCCACTTTACCCTTTCTCTCGCCTGCGTGACAGCCACTGCAGCCCCTAATACAGCCCCAATACAGCCCGGTATACCGGATAGTCTAACACATTTTTTACACCTTTGTTAGAGCATTCACATCCCATTTTTAAAAAATACGTGAGTGTAATATCTAAATTTTTTTGATTGATTAAGAGTAGTTGTGAGTGAAAGAGAGATAGAAAATTTGATAAATATATAAATATATAGAAAAACATTGTTCATTTAATTGAATAAGGGAGAGAAAATATAATGATATATGTATAAAAGTATTATTTAATTGAATTGAAGAGAGAAAATATAATAATAAATGTATAAAAAGTATTAATTAATTTAATATGAGAGAGAAAGAGAGTGATAAAAATATAAAAAAATATTATTTAATTAAATACGAGATGAAAAATAATGATTTTTATTAAATTATAAATATATAGATAGGGAACGAGATGTGTAACATGTGTGAGATCATAAAATTGATAGCCTGAATTGAGTTTTTTTATTAACTCTATAGAATCATGCTCACATAATACACACCAAATATATATAAGTTTGATATTAGAATTCTAACAAACAGAATGGCTCGTAAGATGTCATGCCCGCAATCTATCTTTGATTCCCATAAGGTGCAAAAAATTTACTTGTTTACCTTTATATTATTTTAGTTTGGTCGATTATTGTTTTTTTCCTTTTTTTTGTTTATTTCTTCAACATTATATCATTTTGGATTTACTAGATTTGTTTTCTTAGACCACATCTAGTGGGGCGTGAGGGAGGTAGGGATGGGGGCGTGGACAGGCTGAACACCAAAACAGGTGGGCGTGAAGGGGGCGTGGGGATGGTTCGGCGTGGAGGCAGTAACGGGCGTGGTGGGTGTTGAGAGTTTTTTGTTTTTTTATCATACAATCAAGATATACCACATCACCCTCCTATTTTTTACATATCACTCTCACCCTCACTCACTCATTACACCCCTAAACAATCACTCATGTTATAACACTCACTCTCCTATGTGACACTGACGCGTCATCACTCACACCTCCACCCCTACCATAACTCACTCATTAGACATAGTCTTAATAACGTTATTTTGTTCTTGTGCACACGTACTGTTTAGTATTTTTAATATGTAAGTCAGTACGTGGAACGTTGTTGAACGCGTACCATAACATTTTTTTGGCATATTACTCGGATCCTTTACTACGATGGGTTTTGCGATTTCCCGTTGCATCGTGCACGGTTAATCGGTAATAAACACTAGTTAATATTATTGGTAGTAGTCGTCTCCATAGTTCGGTCCGATTCAAAATCCAAGAATGAGCTAAAAGTTTGTTTTTCATTTTGACCATTAAAGCTTATATAAGAAATCATTTTCACTTTCACTTAGTTAACAAAAATCTTAATGTAAGCATACATGAAATGTATGGGTACATGTTAAGATTTATTTAACTGTAGTTTCCTATATTAATTCTTTGTTCGCTTTTGTTTAGCGATCTTGTAATTTCCATTCGACTGGTTCATTAAATTTCTTGAATATATATTGGATACATGATATCAGGGGTTTAATTGCATGTCCATCAAATATTTGGAAACATCAATTCTACAAGCACATTCAATGTCACAGTCCCCAAAACAGCAAGTTAAATTAATTTTATACCATGTTGATGATGGTGACCAAATGCAAATCAATATATCTTTAAGAAATTGGTTAAAGATTGTACAAAGTTTTGGAGATAGTGATAGCATACATGATTATGTTGAACATTATGGACAATATATATCTTCTTGTTACAATGTGAACGTAAAACACAGTTTAACCAAACCCATGCCAGTTTGTAAGACGTAAATCTCTAATGAGCTCATTCGACACTTTTACATAAATCAAACACAACATATTTTTGTATTATAATAAAGATTCAAGAAATATTTTTAAATGAATATTGCAAAAACTTAAATTGATAATTTAGTAACTTTTTTTTATCACCTGAAACGAGATTTCAACTATCCTTCCTCTTGTGTTTGAGGCTCTAAAGACTAGCCTGAGCCCACCCCATGATTAACTTGATAATTTAGTAACTTTTTTTATCACCTGAAACGAGATTTCAACTGTCATTCCTCTCGCGTTTCAGACTCTAAAGACTAGCCCGAGCCCACCCCATGATTAACCACACTGATAAACCCCTAACCTTGTCTCATTAAAATTGTCTGAGTTCATATTCAAATCCAAAACCTCCCAAAAGGGCAAACTGAGTTAATGAGCTACCAGGAAGCTATAAACTCTTTGATGACTATTTGGTAACTAACTAATTCTTTTTAAGAAAGGGATTTGGTAACTTATTCAATTAAAAGAAGATTTCTAAATCTTTTCATCTGCTCTCTTGGGTGTAAGGATTTTCACGAGCCGAACCGTACGAAGGCATGCTAGAACTCGATTCGGTTTTAAAATTGAGCCGCTCGGTTCAGTTCGAATTTACATAAGCGAGCGTGAAACTGTTGCTCGATATCGGTTTGGTTTTAAACCAAGCTGCTCGGTTCTGTTTTAAACCGAGCTGCTCGGTTCGGTTCGGTTATGCTCGGTTTCATATCAAAATTTTCTATATCCATTTTAAGTAATTCAAACACAGAATTATATCATTACAAAGTCCTTAAATATATAGCAGGATTCCATTCAACCACCAATACAAAAGCTCCAAAGCATCAGATACAAAAGTCTTCAAACGCAACGGTTTGAGTCTTAGACAACCCTCGTATGCATGTAACAAATATCTTTGTGAAAAAAAAAAAATTTTTCATTGAACATCTAGTCATTATAATGAACTTCGGTTATTATAGTTAATTAACATATGAAAGTTATTTGTTTTCATGGGAGCTTTAGTCATTATATTATAAATTATATACAGTACATACATATACAAATCGGGCAAACTCAATCGAACCAAATTGAGCGGACATGCTCATGCTCGGTCCATTTACAAACCGAACCGAACTGAACCGAGCTGAAACCAAACGAGCATATGTCAAGCATTTTTCAAGTGAATGTCAAACGAGTTTCAAGTTTCGAGCAATTTGGACAGCCCTACCTGAGTGCCAAACTAAAATATCGTTGCACAAAGAAACACCAAGCAACAATGAGCTAGTTGTCCGTATGAACTACGGGTGTTGTTCGGGTCATTTTAGTTGGTGGATAAACTTATTCACACTTATTCCAACAGTGATTGTAGTATCAATTCCAACTCTTGTTCAACTATTTACTTTGAGTTTCCTCAACACTTGTTGATCGATACACAGTTGTGGCATCGATCATAAACATGATGTTGAAATTTTGTAATCATCTCGTGAGAACTTTGGTTTATTTCAGCTAAGAAGAAATGACTATATGAGTATTGGTAAATACTAAATAGTATTTTACTCACTCATTATCGGTAGTAAAACATCAAAAGTTATGCACAAAAATAAATGTCTTAAGAAATTAAATATCCAAAAGTGTCCCATGATGTGATGATGATCTTTCATAATCATCTTCCCTGAAAACAAAATTCAACTTGGTATTCATCCAATCAAATACGACCAGCAGCATAATAAATTGAGAATTATTATAAAATGATTAAGAAAACATTCATGTTTGACCCACAAACAAAACACCGTGTGATCATATTAAAAATTTCTCATTGTATTTTCCAGAATTCATAACTAGTTTATGATGGATAATCTGTTCCTATAAGTAATAATATTTACAAATCAACAATTTGTGTGGCTTCTTCAGTTCCATCTTTTAGAATTTTTCAATCCCTTTGATTTCTGTTTCGCCTGCTGAAATGCCTGCATCTTTTGCTTCTTGCGAGCTTCTCTTTCCGCCTATATACATACATAATATATATATATATCATTTAACAACATGACATCAATAAACGCTTCTAGCGTTCAACCGAAAGATACACAATATGTGGCTAAAAAATAACAGGTCAAAAGTCGTCTAACGCGTATCCAAATGCATGTAATGTCCTTTTTTTTATATTTTGTATATAAAAGATATATATTTATTAATAATATAGTTTTAAAAACACTCAATATGTTAATTATCTAATTATTTAAAAATAATTTAAAAGAAATATACCTTTGACATCTTGGATTTGGCTTTTGCTTTAGAAGACTTCTCCTCTAGCTCGGTTTCTCTTTCGATCGCCTTTTCTCGTGCTTCAAGGTTTTTCTCAAGATAATACTATTAAAATTTAAAACACAAAACAATGTTACCATCAATCAAATATCTTGGATACATTTATATAATGATGTTTATAATTAACGACATCAATGTGATGAAAATAATACGGGCGACAATTCCTGACAGACAGACATGACTTGTAACACACGTGAACATGCCATGAAAATGATTAGGTTTTCGAATGCCATATTTTAACCCGTTTAATAATTAAACATATCATGTTTGGGTTGACGAAACAACCCATTTACATCTTGATGACTCATTTAGAAAAATTGGTTAAACAGCTTGTGTTCAAGTTAGGGTTGATGTCTGTGACAATAATCAGATTGCTACCACAATACAATACGCACTCGAATTAAGATTTATAAATAAATATATTTATAATATCGGGAACTTACATCGTAGTCACCATTATAGTCTTGCAAATTTCCATCTTTAACTTCTAAAACTCTGTTCACAATTTGTTTAATAAAGTATCGATCATGAGACACGGTAATCACAGTTCCCTCATACTCAGAAATTGCTTCCTATTAAAACAAAAACAAAGTAGAAAACATTATTCTTCAAGAACAAATAGTTTCTCAATGGTAAGCAACCAAATACTAATAAAACAAAGATATAATTTATAATTATATAAATAAAGTTGTCAAACCTCAAGCATTTCTTTTGAAGGTATATCCAAGTGATTAGTTGGCTCATCTAACACAAGTAAGGTGGAAGGCTTAACCATAAACTTACAAAAAGCAAGTCGCGCCTGCAACATAACCAAATTTATTATTGTTATTATTATTATTTTTCACAAGAAAGATAAATCAAATAATATCTAAAACAAGATATACTCAAAATTTTATTTTAAAAAATATAATAAAATAATAAAAAATTAAACTTTTTCAAATTAAAACTCCTGTCATAGATTCTTGCAATACGGCAATACCCTATATATTTTGCAAGATTACTCCCACATCATGAAAATAATTCAATTTTATTAATTTGGTTCTACAAAGTTGTAACTTTGTCGGTATAAAAAGGGTATTTTGGGCATTTGGAAAATAGTACAACTCTGTCCAATAATATGTCAATGTAGAAAGACACCACATTTTGCGTGCTATCGTAAGCGCGATGTAGATGAATAATTTTAGAATATTTTTTAGGGAAAATAAAAAATGCACCTTTTCACCACCACTTAATAAAGAAACTTTTCTGTCAAGCATATCAGCTTTAAAATTGCATCTTCCAAGAAGACCCTTTATGTCATCAATTCTCCAATCTTCTGCAACTTCAGCTACAGTATCAACAACCGTTTTTTGTAAATCAAGAGCCTCAGCCTGTAATTAAAAACAAAAAATAAACTAATTATTATTAGTATTATTATAATTATAATTAAACCATACAGTGTCAAGAATCGTTTTTTTCTAAATCAAGAGCCTTAGCCTTTAATTAAAAACAAAAATCAACTAATTATTATTACTATTATTATAATTAAATTATAAAGTATCAAGAATCGTTTTTTTTCTAAATCAAGAGCCTTAGCCGGTAATTAAAAATAAAAATCAACTAATTATTATTAGTATTATTATAATTAATACATAATAATGCAAACACGACTATGATTATTTGCATTACCTGATTTTGCTCAAAGTAATTTGGGAGAACGTTGTGTTCGCCAAGAATTACTTCACCATTGTCTGGTTTTTGTAAACCCATAGTTAACTTTAGCAGAGTACTCTTTCCACAACCATTTGGTCCAATTATTGCAATTTTCTCACCTCTTTCGATTATTATGTTAGCTTTTTTAAACAGAACCTGGATAACCATGCAATATTATATTATGTCAAGATATAACTATTGATAAAATTTTAAAAAATGAAATAAAATTCGGTATGATTTATTATAAGTTACCTTGTCTTCATAGCTAAAGTCCAGATTTTTAATTGTCACAACTTCTCTTCCACTTCTTCCACGTTCGGGGAATCTAATCTTCATTTGTTTTCTAATAAATGGTTTATCAACTTGTTCTTCATCCTGAAGCTTTTCTAGCTTCTGTAATTGTATGACACAAATTTAAATAATTATAAGATGAATAGATGATTGGAAAAGAAGCTAATAACTCCACGCTTTTTTATTCAAAAATTTTGGATCGAAAAATAAAGCATCAAAACAATATTAAAATAACAAAAATTGCCTTCATATTTTTATGTAACCAAAAGATAATTATAGTTTATAGATTCACATCAACTAATTAATATTTTTATAAAAGTAGTAACAAAACTACAATAGTCAATTTGGGGAATTCTACTTATCTAATATTGCTGTTTGAAATAAAAAGAATAATAATAATTAAAAATAAATAAATAAATAAATAATCGCTCATCTAATATCATCATTCAAACCCATGGAACCAATATGTATCAATATGATTAGAAATATAGGATGTAAAAACTAACAAAACTGATACAAAAATACAAATAAATAAAAAATAAAAAAATAAAACTAAAATTTTTATAAAAAAAAGCTAAAAAAATTTAAATAAAAAAAGAACCTTTTCAGCGGTGGATGCGCGTCCTGAATTAGCACCAGCACTTAACCTGCTAATTAATCCTCTTGTGTGTTCAATTTCTTTTTGTTGTTTTTCCCATGCTGTAAACTGAGCTTCAACCCATGACGCCTTACTAATAATATAATCAGAATAATTTCCAATGAATGTTCTAGAAACACCCATATCAGTTTCCACTATTTTTGTACATAATTGATCAAGAAAAGCTCTGTCATGAGATATGATCACCATTGGAACATCTTGTTTGCTTAAATAACCTTCAAGCCACTCAATCGTGTCTAAATCAAGATGATTTGTAGGTTCATCCAGTAGTAACAAATCTGGATCCTGCAAAAAAAATAATTAAAAAATAATAATCAACTGTTACATACAGATATGGTTTCCATATCCTTAATTAGGGATTTTTGGGTGCGTGTGTTTTCCAATCTATAATTTCAATTTAAAGAATCAGTTGATTTCATAATCAATTTATTAAAGTTAGGTAATTTTACATTTGTCTCAACAATCAGTTTTTAAAAATAAAAACTTTTTACCTGTTACCCCAAATCTACTTATTTTTACACTAAAAAAAAAATTTAAAATTCAACACCACTTAAATCTGCAATTAACACATGTTTCTTGACGAAAATATGATTAGAAATAAGAGGGATTTGTATTTAATCATTGGTCATGAAGAACGTTAGTAAACGAACACATGTCATATAAGATGTAAAATAATAACTTATTTCTAATCAAACTTATCAAATGTCATATAAGATATAAAAATAAGCAATATCCTCATTCGATTTTAACTATCATCCCAGTAAAAAACAGATATATCTGTATATTATCCATAGAAATGTTACACACTTACACAAAATATGTGCAAGATAACAAAAACATGTTATGTCCACAAAACTGTAACAATTCACTAATTTGAATAACATATAGCCTAAAAATACAACATCAAATTCAATATTTCCGTTAATATCATCGCGATAAAATCAAAATAAAGTAGCGATTCATACCTGAAGCAATATTTTCCCAAGTGACATCCTCATCTGCCAACCACCACTAAAAGATGCAACAAGTCTATCTGCATCTTCTGCAGAAAACCCTAATTCAGGCATCAATTTATTAATTTTCACATCAACACTATCCAAATTCACAGCTTGTGCCCTTCGTTGAAGCAAATCAAATTCATCCAAAAGTCTCCCCATCAACTCAAGATCATCAACCGAACCTTCAATCGCCTTCTGCACCTTCTCTAACCTACTTGAAATCTCCATTTCTTCCTTAAAAGCATGCAAAAACTCCTCCCTAACTGTTCTCGTCAACGAAACCTCAAATTCTTGGCTCAAAAATGATATCCTCATGTTCTGTTTTGCCTTCACAACGTTCCCTGAATCGGGTTCTTCCGTACCCGAAATGATCCTCAATTGGGTGGTTTTACCAGCACCATTAACACCTACTAACCCTACTTTTTCCCCCTTTTTCACCTCCCAACTCACATCTTTCAGCACTGTAACACCCTTATAGCTTTTACTAATGTTTTCTAATCTAACACCAGATGATATACTCGACGCTCCACTTCCCGATTGCTTTCCCCTCCCGTAATTAACCGTTTCCGACGACTCTTTCGAAAACAGACTCTCGATATCGTCTTCGTCTACACTCGTAACAGTACTGGTTTCAGTATCTACAGCAACAGCAGATAGTCTGATTGGAAGATGTTGGTGTGATTTTTTTTGGGGTTTATTGGAACAATTGGTTATGGACGTTGATATTGGGCGGATAAATGGTCGGAAACAAGGATTCCGACGGTCGGATAAGGGTGTGGCGTTTAAGAAGGTGGATCGGAGGTCGATGTGGTGGAGTTTAGATGTTAATTCCATTGTTGTTACAGAGGTTCCGATCAGTGAGTGACAGAACGGAACGAGTCTGTATATGGGTTGGATTAGAAGATGACGAAGGGGTATTATTGGTAGTTTAGAAGGAGGATTATTTGTGATCGTTATTTTTTTTGGTGATTTCTCGACCACAATTGGGACCTTGGAATGGAGATATTAGATGTTGTAGCAACGTTGGCCATCCGTTTTTATTGGTTGGAGATAGACTAGGAAAATTATTTTTGCACGTAATTATTTGGGCATTTTTGTAAACTATTTTGTTGTAGACATAAATTAATTTGCACGTAATCATTTTGTTTTTACTGGTTAGGGATTTTTAAGAACCCATGGTGACACTAATCATCATGCGTTTACTTTTGCAAAATTCAATACCATAATTGAAATGCAAATTATATTTTTAATGGATATGAACTTCACTCTTAGATGTGTTTTATTAGATGTGTTTGAGTGAATCTTTGAGCTTTTGGTTCAATGGTATGTCATGATTTCTATTAAGTTTGAGTTCACAGGTTGGAAACCCAGACAGGGTCCGGCCAGAGAGTTTTACTGTTTGACAAATTTCCACCCGAGTAGTCTCGTATTGAATCTCGTCAACACTTATCCTTTCGTCTGTGGTGTATTGGTAGCAGTCTGTGTTCCAGCGCATGAAATCAATTCGACTAGTGGGCTATAAAGAGACATGTAGTTGAGATTCATTGTACAGAAAAAATATATATATGGGTCTGATTAAAATAAATTGGATTACAATTAAATCACTCATATTCACTCGTGTAGATTTTTTTATGTGATGACGTTCAATATTCTTTTCAAATTGAGATAGCACATGATTATCGTCGCCCCCTTGCAATACACACCTCCACCATCTTTTATCGCCCACTACCCCGCTCAATGTCACTAATCTCCCCAAGTCAATGAAGATAATGAAAATGGGGAAGGCAACAACACCCGATAAGCGGAATTTGACAATGGAATTCGTGCAAGGTTAACAAGGTAACAGCGGCAACACTGGTGGTAGTGACGATTAACAATAATGGTAGTGGCGACAAGTGGCATTGTGATGATAGAGTCCAATTCCTTTTTCATTGTTTATATCATCCAAATGCATTACAAGTTTTAATACTTTCAATAATTTCAATCCGTTTAATGTATAAATAATTTTACTAAATTTTAATTCTTTGTAAAATGAAAATTTGTGGGAAGGTAATGGGTCGAGTTTTGTAATCTTGACCACATACTCGATTATAAGAGTTTGCCTTATACATAATAAAAAAACGTTAGGTATGTATCTATATTTACTAGTAGGGTTTCAGTCTTTCAGGTACACCCAACTCAAAACTCGTCGGTATGTCGCATATTTCATTGGGTTAAGAAAGTATATAATTAGGTGAATGAGTATATGATATTCCAATAACCGAGTCGAGTTAACAGGTATACCATGAAATTGCAAACTTGTCTCGTACCCTGAAAAAAAAATTATAAATTGATTTCATGTCTGATGTCATACCCAATAACTAACTCTATACTCATCCTATCCCAAGTGAACTGAGATTCACGCGTTTACATCAGGCTTAGGTTTTATTCGGTCCTTACCAGATCAATCCAAGCAAGCAGGGTGGACGGTATGAGCTTGGTAAGGGGTTCGCGGGCTACACCGCTCCATAGCTCATTTAGAGTTATGCGGGTTCCCCTCCGGTTTCATATAGCCGAGCTCCAACCCTTGCTTGTGTAGTTGTGTGCGTGTATTTAAGGAGAGTGTGTGGGAGGTGAGGGTTGAGGGGGTTCCATTGAATAGGATGAGAGGATTGAGAGAGGGTAAAAGTGACGTCACGTGATATTATTCTTAGCAAAGTCGAGTCTACACCTTAAGGACTAGGCGGTAGCGGCCCACAAACAACCCATATAAAAGAACAAATTTATAGAATTCTAGCCCAAGAGAAACTATTTTGAGGGGGCACACCGCACACTAGCAATTGCATATTTTGCACACCAATAACAACGAAAACATTAACTATTGTTTAAGACTGTTATAATCTTAAAGATTAAAGCTGTGGAATTACCATCAAGACATTACTAGGCGGGGTGGTTCACAATAGAACTACTATTCATGCGAGAACTAAAAAACCTCAATTAAGTATTAAAGATACGAGAAATTTGTATTCAATGATGCAAACCGTTTTAAGAAAATAAAAATGTATGAAGAAATGAAAAAATGTTTTAAGTACACTTACGTTGTAGTTTTTTTGTTCTGGTGCGATAGAGTGGTTCTCGTTTGAACCTTCCTTACTAGTATATTTATTGAATATGTTCTTTTAGTTATACTTAACTTTCATTATTGTTTTCTCATACTTTTATTGATTTTTGTAACCCGATCCAATTTTATCGACCCAAATATTGCCTCCATACCAAAAATTTTGTATTGGTTACTGGCCCTAAGGTTGAACAAACTTAAAAAGTTGGCGTACATTATTTACTTTTTTTGGTAGGGGGGATGGTTTAAAACTCATACAGCATATAAATCTTATCTATACTCTTTTATAAAGCATATTGGAGAGAGATTCAAAAATCTCTTAATTTTAAGAGATGTACAAATATGAATGCTTGGGGTACAACCCTTAAAGCATGACATAACTAAATGAAGGAAAGGAAATTCAAATTCGCAAGATTGAAAATTTCAGTATCCCACTTTGATCAATCTGCTTCATACACATACTGACACCCATTTTTTAAATTCAAATTCAAACCTGACTACGTAATCTCTCTCTTTCATTTTCTCAGACACAAATCGATCTCTTGGAATCTTAGAGAGCCGGTTGAGACTATGCGTTATGGTCGGGGCTTTGAAGGGGCGTTTTTTATGACGCGTCAGTGCCACGCAGGAGAGAGAAGGGGT
>WOUH02000045.1:4947557-4965162 GCA_009936405.2 Stevia rebaudiana | reverse complement strand
TCTATGAAATTTATTAATAGTTAACCATTGAGCTTGTGAACAATCATTGAGGTCACGGCCGGTGTTTCCGCCGCCGGTCAGGGTGTGACAGCAATGATGCGTGTTATGTGCGGCCAGGTAAGCTCTTAATTTCTACACCATGTTGATTTTTTTTATTAATCATAAAAAATGATTAAATTTTATTTATTTATTTTCAGGGTCTTCAAATTCAAGAATACTCTGTAAACTTTTGTAAACGCATTCCAACAGATGTGGACCTATCCCTTATTTAAGTTCACTTATAGGAGTTTTAATAATTATATAATTATTAAGTTAAATTATATATTTTTTTCATCTCAGATTGATGGTGACTCTGAAATGACAAATTGCAAGATGGCACCGAATGTTCCTTTCAGGCATGTGCACTTCTTTACACCACTATAAATTGGCAAAGAAGAATACGCGTGTCAACTTTGTCTTTACCATGCACAACTACTCTCAGTAATCTATTCAGATCAGCTGATTATTGATCTGAATCTTAACTTATATCAAATGAACGTGACTTTTTTTTTCTTAAATCAATAAATATCATTGGTTTCTTTTTGAGGTGTAGTTTAATTAAACTTTTTTTTTTCGCTACAGCTGCAAATGAGATTCTTACAAATAGTATGCTAATATAAACATGATTAATGAATTTTAAGTTAATGAATTTCCTTTAAAAAGCAAGTTTCTTTCTTCTCATCTTTATTTACCGTAATCTTTCTTAATTCCATTCTTACTTAAAGGTATCAATGTTGCAAGCATTTGCTTGAGGCTGCAAAAGTTCACTGTGATGCTGCTGAGCTGGAAGACCAACAAAACAGACACAGACTAGAATTGCTCGCCAAGCAGCAATACGTGAGGAAGAGAGTCGATTGGCTGAGGAACAGAAGAAAGTCAAGGTATTTTATCTTAATTGTGTATGGTTTGATTGATTGGTTATCGTTATGTTGTGCTGAAAACAATGCAGTTAGAAGAAAAAAAACAAGTGGATGAGCTGAAGAAGGTGATGCAACATGAACAACATCTAGAGCGTATTAAGGTTACTCACTTGCTTATAAAACTAAATAGGACAATTTATTAAAAAAATAGCAAAACGTTAATTGGGTAAAAAAGAAAAAAAAAACTGTCACATGATTAATCAATTTAACAGTGAGATGATTCACATTGCAAGATATGTTATCAATGATGTTTCTTATGCAACTCAATCAACTGGATTAGCTAAAATCAAAGGATACATTTTTTCCAAAACATTTTTTCAACTGGATTAGCTAAAATCACAGTTCATTCAAAATTAATAAACCATCACATAAACACTAACACAACCCATTTAACTCAAAAGCATAACTTTCTATACATATTGGTACTTCAAAATCCTTGGCTTACATATCATTAATTTGTTTTAACAATTATGCTTAAAATATGCCATTAATTTGTTTTTAACAATTAATTTGGTACTTAAGGTTTTGATTGTTGGGATATAATATTTTCTCATTGTTAGTGTTTTCATTGTTTTCTTACAGATTGTTGTTTCTCATCTCTTGGATTTCAATGAAAATTGTTATAATGTTTGGTTATCTCATAAGTTATGTTTGTCATGAAAGTTGGAATTTAGTTTTTGTTAAAATTGCAAAGAAACCATATCAATTGTTCATCTAACTTGGTTTGTTGAAGTTTGGTTAGTGAAGTCATCATAGTGGCGTCGTCAATGTATGAGACATACAACATACAACATCTGGTTAGTTTCAATTTTCATTAAGTTCTGGTTCAATATGACTTGACTTTTATGACTAAAAATATATGTCCACCTATAAATATCTGCATCATTCATAAATGGGTCAAACTGGTCATTTTTTTAAACGGGACAAACAAGTCAATGTCAATAAGTTTTACGGTAAGGCATTTCCAAATTTGTTTTACAATATGTTTAATTTTACTTCCATTTTACAATATGTTTAATTATTGATACAGGTTCTGAGTTTGATTGGAACCCAATGACCCGAAGACGGTTTGTATTACTAACACGCATTGGAATGAAGAGTCTTTTTCCTTAAGTTGTACCCCTATAATTAATAAGTGGGAAGACTTGATGTGCATGATTATATAGTTATATTGACTTGCATTTTTCTTTCATGTGTATTCATTAATTTTTCTAAAGCTAAGACCTTTTTTTTAGTATTTAAATGAATGGTGGCCAAACCATGTAAATGGAGGTATCTAAGATAAATAAGAGTTATAAATAAACTTGATCTCATCACATTGCATTGACACACAAACTTCAAGTTAAGGACCATAATTTTCTTATGTTTGGATTATTTATAAGTTACTATGTTTATGACTCATATTTTTTTAGTCGTTCGTTCGTTTATATTAATTGAGATATGTAAGTCTTATGGCATAAATATACCCCGTTGCTACAGAAAAGAAAACAAACAACCATACAATACAATATGTTTCGAGAGATTTGATAAACAACCGAAAATGAGTACGATGCTCTAAGTTGTCGTCGCCGCCGCGCATCGCGCGGTTTTCCTACGAGTGAGATTGTACGTTTTGTTTGTTGGATTGGGTTTTACGAAAGGGAAAAAAATTGCATGGATACCTTTCAAATATTCTTAGCATAGTTAGTAGCAAATAGCAACAAATAGTGACAAGTTACCTACACATGTGATGCTCACGACATACAAAGACTACACTGATGTCACGAATAAAAAAACTAATAGATACACGTACTACGTATTATTGTCATCACGATGTATATTGTCGCCGCCGCTGCATCACGCGGGCATCTTACTAGTACTTTATCAATTGATTTCTATTTTCCTTGGTTTGACTTTCTCAACTTATTTGTTGGCTTTTACCATTCAACACAGGAATATTGGTGGTTCGATATAAACTGTAAAAAACATCCCGAAACTATCAGGTTTAGTTTTGCAGTACTTTGTTATAAGTTTTCTCGTCAATCAATTTAGGACTTATCAATCTGTACCAAATAATTTTATATACTGTTTATACTCAAACCAAATAGAAAAAAATACATTGGATCACAGGATTTTGGGATATGTAAATTTGAATATTTTACTTAGTTCTTAACTTATTTTAAGCTGGGTTATAAATAGATAATTGCGTTTTGCTTAACATTATAATACATAAGGTTAGTCTTTCTAGTTATAACAGTTGGAAAATTATGGCTTCTTTAATTTAATTGCGTTTTATGTTTTCGTTATTATAAAGACTTGATAAGCTCAAACTGTAAAACAAAACTGAAATTGAACCATTAGCAACAGTTCGATTTTAAATTACGATGGTCAAAAGTTATTACCTAAAGTTTGGCTCAACACCCGGTTTACTAGCTCATGAGGAAACATTTAAAAATATTTAGCTCTTTACATATCAATTCCAAAAATTAATTTTATTCAGTAATAAATAAATAAAATTCAACTCTTTACATATACCGTAAAGTAACCATTTGTGTTGCACATGTAATATATATATGTGAGCCATGGAAGTCAAAATTAAATTTCGCACTAATTTTAACGTTATTTTACTTATTTTTACGAGAATACGTTAAAAACGTTGGGTTGGTAGAAGCTTAATGAGACATCATGAGACGGGGGTCTCATTGGAAGCAGTCTCTCTATTTCTACTGTGTATAGGTAAGGTTGTCTACATTTTCCTCTCAGACCATATATTTATTTAGGTAGGATCGTGCGATGATGATGAAAGATGACGAAACATATACCGGAAAGATTTCATATATCAGTTACAAAAGCAAGTTTTATATGAAATAAATAAATTGATGATATATTAAAGAAGCTCAAATACACTTGCGTGACCAGAAATCTAGAAATTTCGTTTTGTTTCATTGATGAGAAGAGAAGATAACAAGAATGAACAAAAAACATCAAGCTTTCACGCAGCAATTAAAGTAACTCAGAATACTTCTCCTCCCCTGCATCCACATTACAATAAAAATAATAATTAGAAAGTACCAAAGTAATATTAATAATTTGGGACAATAATTAAAACTGAAGCGAGAATAAAGAATCTTGTATTAAAATATCGATAGAAAGAAATAAAACATTCTATGACAGCCATGTATTATTGATAAGAACGTGGCTTCGGTATATTCCCTGTGACCTAGGATACTATAGACATTATCCTTAAGTTTTTAATATATGAAAAGATAAATGAAACACCTAAGGAACATATTTGTTAATGATTTAAAAAAATATGAGTATTGTTAAAAATAGTTACTTGTATATTTATTTATTAATTAATTATAACTACCAATGTCTAAAAGACTAAACAATTTGATAAGAATAATTGATGGCATAAGACATAATAAAAAAACTATTATGATATAATGGACTTTAATTTGAACTAATTTGGAAACAAAAGAGTAGTTTGCTAGCAATGGAATCAACTAATATAGAAAGTTTTACTTTTACACCAAATATGGTTGTGTAATTTTTGACAAAAAAAACACAAAGCATATACTAAATTTCCAATCATGGTTTTGGTGCTTTTTAACTAGAAATGGTATATCATTCAAGACATAAGTGATAATAAGTGGTACTTAAAAAGGGGATGAAAGTGAAGTAGTTGCTTACAGTTGGAGAATGGTGATGATCATCATAACTATGATGAGTTGGAGCACTGTTATTGGTTGTGTTGAGTTTGGAAGTATTGGAAGATATGAGTTCTTCTTCATTACCAATGCTAGCTCTTGATATGTCTCTCTTGTTCTGTTTGCGCATTTCTCTAATTTTTGAGAAATCTAAAGAGTAATCTGGTAACGGTCCTTTTTGGTCCCAATCTCCGAATTGAGGAACCGACATCCATGGTGCATTTTTCTGCATTATTTCAATAATAATTAAACTTATTATTCAACATAATGAAAGTATGAAACACTGTTTATAGCATATCAGATAACATTCAAACTTTGATGAAATTAATCAATTTAGAAATTTTGTAAGTGTAATGGTTGCAGAATGGAGTTGTGATTCTAAAGAATAAACCTTTTCTGGAAGGACAATTGATCTATCGGATATATACATAATTAGGTCATTATGGACTTCATTTTATGTAAATCAAAGGTTACACATATATTCAATGATCAATATTATTATGCTTTGTTTATTCTGTACAGAATTAGGTCAAATCTTCCAACAAAAAAGGTCTCCATTTCCAACTTCAGAAAGTAAAAACCTAACGAAAAGGACTATAAACTAAAAGGTAGCATCAAATCCAAACGCGTGAAAACCTAACTTTCTCATCCTCGATCTAATCAGAGGTAGAAGCTTTGAAAAACACTAAAATTTAAGCATAAACCACAATCTAAGTTCAAATTACACCAGTTTTTAACAACTCGGAAATTCATACCAATGAAATGAATAACAATCACAAATTCTCGTACATAAGTCCTAACAACAGAGAGAAAACAAACAGAAATAGAACGAAAACAAAATCATACCTCATCCTTTCGGTTTTCCATGTCAATAAGATGTTATCAATTGCACACCAAATGGAACGATCTAAAACACAAAAACAATAACAATTTATAAGTAACTCAACCACAAACACACACATTCATGAAATTAATAAACAGATTGAAATTAGGTGTGTTAGAGAAGGAAAAAGGATAGTGAAGTAGTGAACAACTTACAGCAAGACGACAGCTTCAATGAAGAACTTTACAACAATCAAATCACAATATGGTCGTCTAACAGTTAATCGTCGGGATATTTGTAGTGGATTGTTTGAAACTTTGGACACATTTAGCTGTTTATTTACAATGGTTGCCATTAGTGACTCACGCGTTTCGGACACTGAGCCATATGCCCGCGATCTCATTTCCGGTGTCTACGAGACCACTTTATCGAACCACGTTTCCAAGCTTCACCCTTTGTTTATGTTTGCAAATGAATAATGTTGTTTATATAATTTTCATATAATTTATAGGGGATATTAAATTGATTTGCTCATTGGGCTATCATAAAATACAAGAGCAAAAGCTAGAAGTATTAGAGACAAAGATGTTAAGAAAGATGTTTAGTGTACAAGACTTGACCAGATCAAAATGAAATATTAAGAAAAAGTTGAGGGTAACTCGGATTTTAAATAAGATAAATTATGGCAGATTGAGATGGTTTAAACTTTGAACATTAAGGAGGAGACAGACGACGGCCGCTAAGAACCATGGAAACCTTCATAATGAAGAGAGAGAAAAAAGAGACTGGTCTAAACTAACTTGGGATAAGCACATTAAGTTAGATTTATTAGATTTATATATATCCATGTTATGATTGGTATAGGAGTTCTTGAAGATGTCAGATAAACGTTATGAACATATAAAATAGTGTATATAATTGTCGTAGTTCGTCCTTAGAAATTTAGCCTAGGTTCTACGATTTGACATATAGGTGTTTGTGAAAGGATTTATGTTTCCTTGTTATTGTCGTTTGTTAGTTGTCACTATTAGATGTTCTCTTATCAATTTGTCTTATTAGTATGTCACTCTTATTACTAATATTACTTTTTGCTTTGTTGTGATGATCTTCGGTGTCATACAACATGTTTTACGTTATATGTTACGTGTTATCAATCTATTTGGATAATAAACTGACATGTCAAAAAATGGTTTCTTACAATGTTTTAAAAACAAGTTTGAACCGGGCGGTTGAACCGTGTTTTTCACATAGAGCCGGTACGGTAGATGACGGTTTTACTGGGCAGTTTTGAAGAAGTCGAACCGGCCGGTTTTCCGGTTCATACCAGCGAACCGATTTTGTTCCTATGGTAAAAAAAAGAGTGCTAATTTTAAATGTCACCTTGGACGATCACTCGATCAAAATTATGTTCAACTATCGTATATTCGAAAAAAACCATACCTTCGACGATTCACTGGGTTCGTCAATGACGATCGTGAGCTTGATGCATTCAACACTCCAATGTTATAAACATATCGTACACTTTTATTAATCTTTGTTGGGAATTTTAATACTTTTAACTTGGTTTTTGGGTTATATTTTGATTATGGATTAAATTTGGATTTATTTTTTTATGGAAGTATGTACTTTTGAAATATTTATGAGTTAAAGTTGTACTTTATGAGATTACAATGTTAACTAGTCGGGCCGGTTGAACCGTCCAATACAACCCGGTTCAACCGGTTGAACTATTTTTTTATCAATCCGGTATGATTAAAACATCGATTTTTAAAAACATTGGTTTTTTTATCAAGAGAGTATCTTCTTTGTCTTTTGAGCTAGAGAAAGTTTTTTTTTTCATCCTACCTTTCTAAAACTTTACATGTGACTTTAAAATGATTGTATTTTACTAAATATGCCTCTTTGTCTGTTATTTGATTTTCATATATTAGATCATGAAACAATCCGATCCTTCTCGGATCATGCGCAAACGCGAAAGCTACGTTTAGCACTAGTACGTCTCTCTTTTTTTACTAACCAGTATTACCTCTTTTACTTTATAAAAAAGTTAAAGGTTTCTTTTTTTTTTCAACTTGAATGAACACTTTTCAAAAGATTATACACTTTGAAACTTCTTTCACTTAAATATGTTAAAGTGTGATTTTTCTACTTATTCACAACTTAAGAAAATCAGAAAACGTATATGGTTTTCGTTGTGATATATCTGTTATGATTCAAAATCTTTCATTTTTAAAGATTAAATATTTACCTAAAGTATCACAATCTAATTTTTTTGGTTTTTTTTTTTTTGAACAGCGGTAGGAATTGAACTCTGATATCAAATATTTTTAATCCAACTGATATTTTTAAGTCACATAACAAAATTAACCCAATATTTTCAAAGATGATCTTAAAAGACATGCGGTCGCAGGAAATTTTCTTACTGTGGTCATAATTTTTCGGTCTACGTTTTTATATATGGAGATCCTTATTACCGGATCAGGTCAGCGAAATCATTTTGTCAAATCGGGTTGGGTCATCACATACACTACATATAAGTTGTTTGTTTTTTTTGCACTGAGATGGAACAATATTAGTTAATCACACATGCAATATATTTGAATACTATTAAACCATCATACAGACATACACACCAAAAATTGCCTTGTACGTCTGTATGATGGTTTAATCCATCTTTTGGTCCATTTTTGCAATATTGATGATTAGTTTGCAAAGAAACCAAACACGTTTGACAACATTCTGTAAATTTCATCGTTAAATTGATTAGTTATACAATTTCCAACCATTAGAAACTCACTCTTTGATTAATTCACAAAATTTAGTGACAACCAAGGTTTTCACAAGTTTTGATGAGGTTTTCACAAGTTTTGATAGTGTAGGAGAACATAAAAGTCTAAAATAATCATTTAATCAATTGATCTCATAATCAAGTATTCAAGTTGCATTAAAGAATTAAAAAAAATTTAACTTATATGTTGAGTTTACCTCCTCAAAAAAGAGAGAGTAGCGAATTATTTTTTGGGTTCTAGGTAAATGCTAATTAAACATGGTTAATCGAATTTAAAAAAAAAAAAAAAACGAACAGCAGCAAGGATTGACATGTCACATGTTACATGTACTTGTTTCAAGTAAAAAGACCATTGATCCTTATAAACCACTCAACCAACTATAATTATATTACTTTTACTCCTACTCTTCTTTACTTATGGCCGGTCACTCCGAAAAATGAAAAATCCTATGGGGCCAACGAAAATTTTGACATATACGTATTATTAAATACTTAATATTCAATGGTGTCACGTGATCCCGACCCACAGAGGGTGGGTCCACCCCTGAAAGACACAACTGTATATCTAATAGGAAATACAATCTTCGACATAAAAATAAGATAAGGAAATCTTGATGGTTTAGATATATAAAAAGGAGGCATAGGAAACTTTACCTATAAGAGATTTAAGGGAAGACTAGAAGAGGAGCAGATACACATGCTAATATATTAAACTATGATTTTTTAAGTTTGAAAACTGTATCCAACTAGAATTTTTTTTTAATAATTATGTAATTTTTAGTTGGTGCATCACAAATAGGGCTGGGAATAGAAATCTTGCACATATATGGTGGTCACCATTTCCAATGGAAACTTTTCCCGACTTCATGGTTTTTACAGTTGTGTTTAAACGTTTTAAAATTTTCAGACATCACCATTGGTCCATTGCCAATGACAACCTCTTTATAAATCGTTGTTGGCAATGACGATCTCCTTGATTATGTTGTCATATCGCTACGACTTTTTTCTTAAGAGTTCGTCATTGCCAATGACGGTATTCTAAGAGGTCTTCATTGACAGTAGTGGTTCCAAAACTTCCAACAAGTTATGGCATGAGAGGAGGTTGCCATAGGCAATGGTGACCGCACAATACGTAAAAGGTTTCATGGTTCCGATCTCATTTGTGATGTACCAACTGAAATCTACATCATTTCTACAAAATAAACCTTATGGCAAACTTTATGGCAACAGTCTAATTAAAGCTTCGATTTTTTTTTAATATTTTTGTTTGAGACAGTGAGTAAAGTAGGTGAAAGTCGTGGTGTGCATAAATCGTTAATCCGGAGGTGGGGAAATGGCTTCCTCTGTAACTGCACTCGCTCGACTTGTTCACCTAACTCCTTCTACAAAATCAAACCCTAAACCCCTCTTCACTTTCTTCACACTCAAATCATCATATTCCCCAATCGTATCATCATCATCATCATCATTACTATCAATGTCGTATGATAAACAACTCGCTGCTGCCAAGAAAGCTGCATCCCTTGCTGCTCGTCTCTGCCAGGTACCTCTCTATATCTCTCAGTTACTTAATTTCAACAATACTCTTTTTGCATGATGTGTGTGCGAATTTGATGAAACCTAGAACAGGAATTGTGGTGTTAATCGTGGTTTCCATGAATTAATCACATTCTTCGTTTTATAACTTTAGTGTTTGTAGCCCAGATGTGTGTTCATCCTCATAAGAAATGATATATGCACTCAATTGATTCACACGAAGTTGAAATCATTTTTGATTTTGAATTTAAGAAGTAGCGTTGATTATGAATCTAACGTAATTGAATGGTCCCATATCTGAAAAGTTGCTTTCTTTAGATAGACTTATTGTAAATACCAGACATTTGCTCTGTGTGTCAAGTGTGAGTGACAATTATAGAATTCACTGAGTCTTTTTCTTGTGGTTGATTGGTTTGAAGGATGTGTGTTCAAACTTCAAACTACTTATTGTGAGTTGTACTTGCAATAATCAGTTTAAAAAATTCTTAAGAAAATACCCCCAACCCCCTTCAGTAGTGTGATGTTGAAGTTATAGTGTTTATGAATTAAGGTTTTAAATATAATAATTCAAATGTTTAGGAGCATGTTTTTGGGTCTCTTTGCATCATATATTCATGTTTTATGATGAAAACCTTTAACATATTGTTGAGATAAGTTCGAAGTTTAATTTTTCATGACTTAATGACTGCGGGATAAAGTCAACTGATACTTTGGTACCATGATTAATATTTGTTTATGTAGAATGTCCAAAAAGGACTGTTGCAATCTGATGTCCAGTCAAAATCTGATAAAAGTCCAGTCACAGTGGCTGATTATGGTATGTTCCTTATCTTTTAGGTTGAAATCAAGTAATTTTCATTGTTACATGTTGATTGGGTTGACCAAAAAAATACTTTTTGTCCCAATTTGTTAAGATTTTTTACTTAACATTAACTAGTGTGCCAAATCTGATTTAAAAAGTTATCTTATTTCAACAAAGGTTTGTTTATTTAATAAAATTTATTAGGAGGTTTTTGTATGTTAGAGGTTCACTTTGGGCGACCTATAACCTGTTCAACCCATTTTCTTTTGAGCTAATATTTTTTATTTTACACATTTCACCGATTGTGATAAAACATAATGGAAATTATAAATCAATTCATTTATAAGTACAATCTCTGTATCAGAATAAGTAAAGCAGTTTCTTTTTTTCAGATGACCCAAGAATATACATAATTTTTTCTTTTTCCATTATAAAACTCTCATTGGTGTGATACTAATTTTATCTATTCTACCCATTTGACCCAGTAATAAAACTTAATTTTTAAATTTTTTCCATCTACATTAATGCGCTCTAATTCGGTTATCAGGGTCTCAAGTTCTTGTGAGCTTTGTACTTCAAAAAGAACTTCCTGATCAAACATTCTCACTAGTTGCAGAGGAAGTAATATTCAACCTTATTTGCTTTCAATCCCACGCGATTATCTCCCATTTTTGTTAAGATTCATGGTTTTGATGATTTGTAGGACTCGGGAGATCTTAGAAAAGAAGAATCTCAAGAAACCCTTGAACGTATCACGAAATTAGTAAATGATACGATCGCTAATGATGGAAGTTACAAAGTGTCTCCTTTATCTGATGCAGATATACTCACTATCATTGATAGTGGTATGTCTAAAGGAGGCTCTATTGGACAACACTGGGTTTTGGATCCTATTGACGGTACCAAAGGGTATTATTTACTAAACTACCCTTCTCCTAATAACAAAGCATGATAAGTTTAGCTTGAAACGTGACATCCAACAATAGAAATTTCAGCTGTTTTTATGACGAAGAATGGTGAGCATAAAACCGAATTAACCAAAACCGAATTAACTAAACCGAAAAAACCGAACTGAACAAAAAAACCAAAAAATAACCGAACCGAAAAAACCGAATCACCTATTTTTCATAATTTTTTGTAAATATACTAGCGTGCTCATAAATATAATATGTGTGTATGTATATATGTTTGTATACTCATTTGTTTTATAGTTCTTCGTATCAAATTTAGTCTCTTAATGAATTATTAGTTCTATATTTTCTAAGTATGCTAGTGTGTTCACACATCACCTTATACCATAAAGTATGTCAAATTGTTGAGAAACGGTTTGATTGCAAAGTTAAGAAAATGTTTTCGCTATTGTTGATTCACATCGCCCCATTATTTGATTTGTAATCTTTTGTTTACTTAAAAAATACTAAAAAAAAAAAGCAAACCGAAACCGCTAAAAGACCGAGAAACTAAAACCGATTGGTTGTGAAAAAACTAAAAACCGACAATATCGGTTTTGGTTTTAGGCGAAAACCAAACCGAACCGTGCACACCCCTAACGAAGATGGTTTCTTTGCATCAAATATTATTTTTTTATGTGTGTTTGGAATGTTTTATTTGCATATTCGTTCTTGGTTACATTACTAAACTTGATGATTTTTTTACTATTATTTTTTATTTCTGTGGATGAAGTTTTTTAAGGGGTGATCAATACGCGATAGCGTTAGGTCTGTTAGACGAAGGGAAAGTGGTATTAGGTGTCCTCGCGTGTCCAAATCTCCCATTGGAATCAATTACAAATCAAAATGTTGTTACTAAGACAGCTGCAGGTTGTTTGTTTTCTGCACAATTGTCATGTGGAACATTCATGGAGTCTCTAGATGGATCGCCACCTGTCAAGGTACAACAACATAACTCTAATATTATTGTGTGTGTATTGAAAGTGATCTTGTGAAATGAAACTAAGTAATGAATTAAGTGATTTTGTTTTAATGTTGTTTTGTTTCTTGAAGTTGTAAGAGTTAAGTGATTTAGGGCTAATTTCAGAGTAATGAATTGATAAAATGACGAGACAAAATGTTATTTTATTTGTCAGTAGTTACGAAATGAAACTAATAGATTCGTAACTGGAGTATTATATTTTTCTTTACACCTCAGGTGCATGTTAGCAACACGGAGAATCCCGAAGAAGCTGCATTCTTTGAATCATATGAAGCTGCTCATTCTTCTCACAGTTTATCTGGCTCTATAGCAAAGGTAGTGTGAAAATACTAGTTTACTCTCTTTAATCTGGATCAAAACCATATTTCGTTGACCAAAAAAGAAATTAAAATGAACCGTGTATCGTTGTTATAATAATGTGATATTTTGTTGGGTAAAAAGTGAATACAATAATGATGAAACAAATAACATCTGTTTATGTTATAGAAATTGGGGGTTAAAGCACCACCAGTTAGAATAGACAGCCAAGCAAAATACGGTGCATTGTCACGAGGAGATGGGGCGATATATTTAAGGTTTCCAAATAAAGGATATCGCGAGAAGATATGGGATCATGCTGCAGGATACATTGTTGTTGCAGGTAACCATCATTTTTATTTTTATTTTTATTTTTTTTCTTTACAGTAATCAATCATGTCACTGCATTTGCTTTTGACCAATAATTTTTTTAATTTTATTATTTTTTTTTTAATTATTTTAGAAGCTGGGGGTGTTGCCTCGGATGCTTCTGGAAAGCCATTAGACTTTTCAAAAGGAAGATATCTGGATCTGGATACAGGTATTATCGTTACCAACCAGAAACTGATGCCCGCGGTTTTAAAGGCGGTTCAAGATTCACTCAAAGAGGAAGCTTTACCATCACTTTAAATAAATTCTTGTTTGTTTTAAATAAAAAATAAAACTTTGCTTTGTTGTTTCTGTTGTAATGTTATATGCATTATTAGTTTCCAAAACATTTCTATTTATGTTTTTAAAATCATATATGTATTTAACAATCATATCAACATTAACTAAGTAACTGAGAAAATTTTTAGAATAAAGCATGTCAAATCCATTATAAAATCCTAATTCATACAGAATACAAACATCTTTCATTGGTTGAATTTCTGTCCCAAGTTAAAGTGTCATCCGTCACTAGAAACTCCAAGATTAGTATAAACTCTCAGCCATCTGTAGAAGAAATAAGAAGTTAGAATATAATAATAATATTTCAAGTGCAAAATGAAGGTGATAACCAAATAAGTTTGATGCAAGTTCTAACCTCATACTGATCATAAAGATATGTATAGTAAGATGAACCATTGGTACAAGTACTCGCTGAATCAAATTCAAAACCATTGGTCGATTTTGATGATCCGTAACGTTTGGTTAATAAACCTTCATGATCCTTTTGATGGTTGCGTGTGACAGTTATTAGACCTTCATTTGATGAGGTTCGTATGTTTTCACGTTTTTGTTTTGTGGGTCGTCGCCTTGGTTCACTCTGTGACCGCGTTTTGGCTCGTGAAGACTCGGTTTTGGTCATGTAATTTGGTTCATCATTTCGTGTACTCGTTTGAGATGACGTTGCAAACTCATCGGTTGGTTTATTGTGCATTCTCATCGATTTTGCATGTGATAATGGTGATGAATCTGTCGAGAATCTTCTAGATCCTTGTCGACTCGTTTTGCTTCCGAATTGGTTTGATTTATCAATGAAGTCCTGCAAATGTTATAGAAAACTCAGTAACCAGATGACCACTTTAACAAGAAAATGTTAGTCTTTGGTGTTCAAGCCACTTGAATCAACACATACATTTATTTTTGTATAAATGGGTTAATTAAGATTGTGTTTTAATACAGATGGAGTACATACAAGTTGTGGTGCACTTAAATGACGCTCGTGACTTATCACGAATCTTTGTGGCTTTTTAGTGGAACCAGCGTCTTGAAACGTTTGAATCCTTTGAAAACGAGCTCTAACTTGAATGGCAACTAGTGCACTCATGCACCTAACCATGGCTGTTGTACGTTTCCGCACCAAATGACCCCGAACTAGTGCTTGTAGCTTCACCAGTCCACGTAACGCGTACAATGCCTTCCGTGCCTGCATAGGTTACATTCATTACCAAAAGACCAGTGTCAATTTCAAGTCGTTAAGTCATTAATGATTCTAATTCAATTATTTCAAGAGAATCATCAAAATAGACATTTTGATCAAAAAGTTTATCGAATTAGAGGTTGACTTTTAGCCGAAGGAACTATAGACATCGACCAATGAAAACACATGTTAGACTCGCTGACTGATCATTAGTTGACCATAAGTTTATCGATTGTGGTGTGAATACAATTAGGTTCGTCCATATGTGTTGAAGCATTGGCTACAAAACATAACTTAACCCTGCCAATAAACAAGATCAACAAGAGCTAGCTAACGATCAACCAACTAATTGAACAGGAACTACACCACCACCCGTTGCTGGTAGCCTATAATTTCGTTTGCAAATACATTTTGATGAAATCCTAAAAATATCAATTTTTAATGAATTCCTTGATCAAAATGTCTATTTGGGTGATTATTCATTATATTAACCTCTACCGAGTCAAAATGATAAAGGCACCCAAAAACAAGTCAAACTGAAATAATGTGACACCCGGTACAAGTTGTCCTTCTTATGATTACTAATATTAAATATGAATCTAACTACATAGTTTTGTTATCCTTATATTCAATATATCAATATTAATTAACACCATTAAACCATACACTACAACATTTCAATCCTCACCATTTAGAAAGGGAAATATATATATATACCATTTATTATCATCAAGATGTCACATAAGGATACTTACTTTGAATCTAATATTTTCTTGAATATATAATTAAGACCAAAAGGTTTCACAAATTATTCTTACCAGATACGACCGAAAAGCGGCTTGAATCTTGGTTGCAGCAGTGGTCGCAACCGCACTAGACACTACTTTTGTAGCTGGTGGAACCACTAGCTTTGTGGTTTGGTTTTGGTGGTGAACCGCGTAGTCAAACAGGGCTTGTGATAATAACTGAGAGGTCATGATCGAGTCAAATGATCGACAGCTCTTGTGACTAACTGCTACTTTTTGTTTGCTACTTGATCGTCTAAAGCTCCATCGCCTCCTTGGTGATGATGGTACGATAGCGATGGAGGTGGTGGATGGTGGAGAAGATGGTATGATCGCGTTATTGCAATCGCGGTCACCGAGCTTATTGTTGATTTTGTCATCCTTTTTGCCTAATAATAAGTTTTTGATCCATCTGCTTGCCTTACCCATAACAGCACAATTAAAGTTGTGAAGATACTTGGTTTGATCGGTCTATATAGAAATATTATAGGTATGTATGTACGGGTGTATATATTTTGACTTCATTTCAAAGTTGTAATAATAATTGAAAAAGAATCAGATATTTTTAAAATGGATTGAAGAACAGTGTGTGTGTGTGTTTTTTTTTTTATACAACTAATATAACAAAACTGCATTTTTTTATTGAAAAAAAAAAGGAATTAAATGAAGAGCTTTGGTGTTTGACCGACTTTTTTACGATTAAAAAAAAAGTAATTCGTTTGTAGGCAGATCTTGGCCTGCATTGACTATTGTTGTACGTATGCCAAATGACACTTTACAAACACTTCTCAAGTTATAGTGATAAATAGACTATTGTTGTCACGTAGGTTTCTGTAAATATTCAAGTTATAGAGATAAAGTTGTGTAATAATTAATAGTGATGAACTGATCACTAGATGTAATAATTCCTTAGTCATTAATTATTTATTTCTATAAATTTATTTTTTTATACAACTTCTTTTACATTCAATTTAATATTATTTTTGTATAACTAAAATATACAAGAAAAAAACATAAATAAAATATGCATTGTTATATTATTTTTTAAACATCACAAATTAAGAAAAATAAAATAAATACAAGCACTCAAACTTCACAATTTCTCATTTTCTCCTAAAAAGTTCTACCAAATCGGATATAACTTATAAGGTTAGTATTCAATTCTTCATTGTGTATATCTTTATATGATTTGCTTGACTTTGTTCCTCGTTGAGTTCTACACGGCTTCGTCTTGTTTATAGTTTTGAAAAATCGCTAGACCCTTATCATCTAAAAGCGTATTGTGTAAAACTAATCACTCAAACGACATTGCACTATAAATTTTGTCCATATGCCAAATACGCAATGATGCACCATTTCTTTTTCAACACACTGCATGCACGTCTGATATCTTTTCCCGTACACTTGTGAGCGTTTCAAACTACGATTATGTTTCGTCTTCTAGATGCGGAGATGTAAACGACTTCACAAAGGTTGAATACCGTGGATAGATACCATCGGTAAGATAATAGCCTTGCGTACATCGTATCATTGGCATAAGACAAAGACCGTTGGTAAAAATTGGTGATTAATAAAACACTTTTTTAATGGCTATTCTAAAATAATTATATCATTATTGAACCGACAACACAAAAGAAAGCATGCTAAATTCAAAGTTCATATGATGCCACGGTTTCTAGCATATGGTTGGGTATGGATTGTCATTTCTTGGTGTTGACCATGCCAAGCAGTAGGCAATTTGACCACTCCCAATGCCTACAATGATGCTACCTAGCATCCTAGGTAAACCGTGTAAATCTTTATGAACTGATTATATTTTTTTAAAGTCACTTCACGTCACTCTCCACAAATATCTATAAACTATTTAGTCAAATTAGCCGTTGTCAACACTACTTCTTAGACTATCCGGTATACCTGTTGTTGGGGGCGTTTCGGCCGTCGACGACGCCCAACAACGCCGCAAACACCGCCCCGCTCCCGCGTTATGGATGCAGCCATCGTGGTGGTGTAGCCGTTGTGGAAGAAAAACTAACCGTTGGGTTTATTATTTATGACCGTTGGGTCATTTAAATTAAAAAAAAAACTTTTTTTTAACTTTTTATATAAATACCACTCATCTCAAACTCAATTCTCTCCCTCACTCTTTCTACT
>WOUH02000045.1:4937053-4947457 GCA_009936405.2 Stevia rebaudiana | reverse complement strand
TTCTAGTATAAAATTCAAGTACATGAAATAATACGTATAAAAGTACGTATAATGGAGTCGGAGTTTAGTTACCGGAATTTGCGTGTTGTCACAACATGAGCTACTCGAAACACCTGATATGCTTATAAATAATAGGTAATTAGTAATTACGTAATAGACACCTAACGGTTTCGGTTTTAGTATTAGACAAACTTTTATAGTACGGTATTAGGTTGGTCTTTTCGGATTACCCGAACTCATCTCATTGTCATCCTAAAAGATCTTACTAAATACCTCTTAAGTAAAAGCTATTATTTTCGTTAATTTGGTTTCGATTCAGTTAACTCTAACTCTAGTTAGTATGTTTTTCTATGTTTTTCTTACTCACCCATATATACCACTAGGCTATAACCTGTGTGTTACACGGTTGTAGTTATTAACCATGCATAAACACAAAGTTTATAAAAGATACAAACTCAATACTTATCATTAGGTGAGTAAATGCATGGTAGTAAACAAAATGATCATTTTCAAAAGAAACTACATTAAATAAAATAAAAGGATTGTTAAAAGTGCATATACGAATTACATTAAAATGTATAAACAAAATTACAAATATGTAAAACTTTCTTGTGGACAACATTAGTCATTTTATTAGTACGTTTACCATCATTAGCTGATATAATAATTTAATTTCATCAAATATAACCCAACTCGAGAAAAAAATTGTCCTTGACTTTTATTAATTAATATCGTAAAACAAACGGATATTGTAAATTGTCTTCTTTTTAAATTTGAAATGATTTGCTTCCCATAAGGTATCATACTAATTCTTGGAATGAATGTTCGTAAGCTAATCTTACCACCCGATATGATTTCCGCTTTTATTATACGCTTACCAAGTAATTAGAGTAATTAATTAATTACTCGTTAATATAAACATACGGTTGGGAAAAATTATAAGTCTTTTTTGTTTATTTTTATTTTGCAAAAAAATTGTATTAAATATTGATGAGTTTTTTACCAAAAGAGTGTAGTTGAAAATCTTATTTACTAAAATAGTGTAGTTCAAAAATTATCTACCAAAATGGGTATTTTTTAAATTTTGTTGTCTCTCTCTTATTTTCATTTGGGTGTTTCATAAAGAAGCTTTTAAATTTTTTTTATATTCTTCAAGAGGTTATTTTAGAACTTTTTGAAAATATTTTTCTTAAATGGAATTTTCTTACGTACTTCCCCATTAATATATTTTTTTTACTTTTTCAATGATAATAAAAACATCTATTTTAAGTGTTCATGATTTTAAATAGACATAAATTTGATTTTGTATCGTTTCTAAATCAAATCAATTGTTTATTATGTCATGAAACAAAAAAAAAATTATAACATAATGTAGTTGTGCATTACGAAGTTAGACAAATTCAAGATATAGAATCATATATTAAGATAAAATGTAACGTTGACTTTTTTTTCTGGTAACAGTACATATTTTAAATAGGTAAAAGATTGTCAAAATGCTACTAACAATTAACAATTAACAATTGGTATGGTCGACAAAATATACCAATTAGATGCAATTTAAGTTCTAATACGTTAAAGAATGTTTTCACAAAACATTTTAATAGAATTAAAAAATACCGGTGGAGAAACAAGTAAAAAATATTCTATTAAAAAATAATACTTTAAAAAAGTTCTAAAAAAGAATCTCTAGAATAATATAAAAAATAATTAAAAGCTCATCTCTACCTTAACTTTGGTATGATTTATTGCTCATATTTCAAAACTGCACCCGTTCCCTTTTTTCCCAAAGGAGTTATCTAGGGCAATTTGTGTCGTCATCGCCATAACCAAATCATGGGAGGAAGATACCACAGGTCTGGTCGGAGCAGAAGCTACAGCCCCCGCCGTTCTCTCACCCCACCGCCACCACCACATCGCCGTCGTTACGAAGATCCGCGTGCCCGTCGTTACGATGACTATCGAGACCGTCGTCCTAACCTTCAACGCCGCCGTTCACCTCCTCCCTCTGGCCTCCTCGTTCGCAATATCTCTCTTGATTCTAGGTAAAATTTGTCATATTGTACCTGCTTCAATCGTTCATAGCCGAAGCTGTTTAGTCTATTGATGCCATGCGGTGATATCGTAATTAGGTTTAGAGATAATTATGCATCCGTGAATAATTTGATTTTGTTGCATCACCGTATTTAGGATTGAAGTATGTATGTGCAAAGTTCGTTGTATTTTGAAAAACAAAATTGAAGCTATACATTACCAAAAACGAGAAAAGTATGAGTACCAACAATAACGAGCATTTTGGCTTCACTTTAGTCAGGGAACCTAAAGGCAGTGCTTTTAGGATATAATAGCATTCTTTCATGAAGTCAGTGTGAACTCTGAAGACAACCTATTTAGGAGATTTGACTTGTTTTTTTTGATAATTCATTATATGCAATGGAATAAATGTAAAACTTGCTTAGTAAAAGTGAAGTCTAACACCAAAAGGTTGATGTTCAAGAAAGTGTTATATGAAGGTTATAATAATAGTCTAAATCAGGCTAGTAGTTGGTTTTAATTTCATATTAATTTACTTGTTGAATACTATATTGAACACATGATTAGTACGTTAAACTTTTAAAGATTATATTGCTGTTGCGTAACATTAAATTATAAAATTAGTATTCTTACTGAGTTACTGCATTGCAATTCCTATTATGTAAGCATCTGATGGCTCATTTGTTAGCTATTGTTTTATTTAAGCTTTATGGAGAATGAAACTTTAACAAGTTATTGTAGTCAGTCAAGTGATTTGAGACAAGTTCAGAAATTTTAAGCCCAAATTTGATATACTTAAAAATGCTAATGCATGAGTGGGTTCATCATACCAATTGTGTTGTTTCTTCTTATGACTTTTTTCTGATATCTATTTTGTCATTTTTTATTGTCGTTTTCTAATGTGTTCTGTACAAACTACAAGAGGCGAATATCTTATGTTGATTTTTTGTCTACGCAGGCCAGAAGATCTTAGAATCCCTTTTGAACGTTTTGGCCCCGTGAAAGATGTCTATCTTCCGAAGAACTATTATACTGGGTATGATTTGTTGTTTGATGCTCCATTTTTCCTCAAGTTTTTCACTAGCATTAATTTTTTTGTAAGTATATGATGAAAACTTTTGTATTGACTATTGATTATTATGTTGTTGATATCTGCAGTGAGCCACGTGGATTTGGTTTTGTGAAGTTCCGTAACCCTGAAGATGCAGCTGAAGCTAAACATGAGTTAAATCATTGTGTGATTGGGGGGCGTGAGATTGCTATTGTTTTTGCTGAAGAAAATAGAAAAACTCCCCGTGAAATGAGAACAACTAGTCAGCCGAGGTCATCTTACTTATTTCAACAATCTTTTTTCTCTTGGTTGTTTAATGTTTTGCTCTTTTCTGATTGCTTTTGTTTCTTATTCAGTGGGCGCTATGGAGGAGGCTCGGGCTCCAGGCGGACCCCGCCTAGGGTTTCTAGGCGTCGCTGTTAGTTTCACTTGAACTTTTGACATTTATACTATGTTCCATTAAGAAGAAAAAACTTCTCTTAAGACAGTGGGTCCAAATTAAAATATAGCTAAAAGGCAACGTGTCAATTGGTTAAATTTATTTCTTATGCATACAGCTTCAGAAATCTTTTCATTAAAAAACATTGATGGTTTTTGTAGAACTGTAGTGTTTATAATCATATTAGTACTCTAGTGCATTGATTACTTAGAAAATGGACACAAATGTTTCAAGCTAGTAAAAGTTTAATCATTTAATATTTTAATCTGTTATCTAACCATCTAGTCAACTCCTTATGCCAAATTTAGTCAATTCACACTCTTATGTAATCTTTTTTCTTTAAGATTGCATGCTGTTATATTATTTGTTTTGATATTTTTATTGTTTGTTAATGCTGATTATCTATTTATCTCTGTACCTGATATATATATATTTTTTTAATTTTCTGAAACAGCTTATTCTCGGTCTTTGTCACCTGCCAGACGTGACTTCAGGTTAGGATCATGTTCATCCAGACTCTTCTTTGTTTTATGTAGTTATGACAATTCCTTGGCTTGTTATCTATTTATCGTTTTCAAGAGAGTAGAAATAAAAAATGCTTTATTAAAATAAGCTCTGTGCATCTGTTCTCTTTTGTTTTAGAGATTTCATGTTTTTTATTGGGTGATAAGCTCCATAAAAAAAAAATATGTGCAGAAATCTAACGATACCGCATAAATACATAATTAACTCGTTTAGTTTCATTTATCATTTATTGGACCTGATTTCGACTTCAGGTATCTTTTATGAGTTCTACCCTATTGTTTATCTTTACCTTGCACGGATTAATTTGAGAATATACATTCATGGCTATATGAATCTGAAATAGTTTATTATGTAAGATACTGTCAAACTGTAAATTGTCAAAGCAAATGAATGTTTTGCTTGCTGGGTATATTCATTCGTAAGTGAGTATGACGTGTGATACCAGATTAGAAGCATTATCTTGATTTTTTTATTCTGTGTGAATATGCCTGATTAAGTTACCTCTGGTTAATGGGTTTAGTAACACAGTTATTTTTTTAACTGAATAATGTCATTTATGTGTTAGATGTGGGAACACTGTTTTTAAGTCTTGCTCTTTGAACAAGATTTTTTCTAAAAATTGCACAATGGAAAAGTTATAAAAAGTAGAGTTAATTACACGGATAGTCCCCGTGGGTTGCATGAATTTCAGCTTTGGTCCCTAGGATTGAAAAATTACATGTTTGGTCCAATTGTGTGCATGTTTATAACACTTTTGGTCCCTATGGGTTAAATTTCTGGTTTATGAATAGGGGCCAAAACTGTTACAAATGTGCAAACTACTGGACCAAAAGTGTTATAAATGTCCAAACCTATTGGACCAAACCTGTAAGTTTTCAATCTTAGGGGCCAAAAACTGAAATCCATGCGAACCACAGTTCAAACCAACTATAGTATGTGTTATGCAATACTGGAAATTTTTTAGCATGCTACAAATTTCAAGTCTAAGTTTTAGATCTCGTTGTGAGATTAGCATGGTTATTTGGATGTAGGTGGAGAGATAAAATCGCATTCAAATGAAAGAAAAATAGAAAGAATATCATAGATGATAGATACCACATGTAATTTTTTTTAAATTTAATTCCATGTTGAGTGTGAAGTTTAATATGTTGCTTTCCATATACCAACAGTCAAGAAAGAATTTAAAGATTTAAAGTTGGCTTACGAGAATCGAAGTTTATCAATCATGTATTGCTAAAGAAAGATAGAATGGGGATATCACATAAAAGTAATGTTGAGATTGTAGAGACTAGAGAGATGATACCGCAAAAGCTTTCCAGTTTAATGATGATCACAAAATGGTTGTAAAGATGTTTCGCTTTTGGAACAAAAGTTAACCTATAAACTTCCCTTTTAATTGCAACTGGTCGGGTAAAGGTAATAATAATATCTTCAGCAAAATGTTTGTACTTCTGCCCAACCACCAACAGTTAAGAGTCTGTTTTTTTATTAGGAAAGTAGTTTAGATATTATAATCTTGCTTGCAACATGTGGTTATTTGTTAATAAAAATATGCTGTTGAAAATAATATTTTTTAGAATGATGCGATGTTAAGTTATTGGATTTGACATTTACATGCAGTGATCGAGGTCGGAATGAGTATTCGAGGTCTTCCGTTTCACCACCTCATGATGATGATGATGATCATAGAAGATACAAGTCTATAAGGCGTTCAAGTCCCGGTAGAAATGGTAGCGGGTCGATGCATGCGGATCAAAGAGGCGGTTCTCACGAAAAATTGCAACCGCCAAATGAGGCGGTTGCTGCTGCTGGTCGGTTTTCAAGGTCAAGGTCAAGGTCTCCTCCGCCTTATTAGTCATGGATCCTACTAAATCTCATCTTTCAGGTATTTTTCTCCAGTGAGATTATTAATTCTATTATTATTATTATTATTATTATTATTATCTATATTATTAAGTTGGTAGATGAATTTAAACATATCTTAGGTTTTGTAAGGATTTGACAAGAATTGGAGGCTGTGTTTGTGTTTTTTTTTAATGAATTAATTTTCTGTTGTTTTTTTATTATTATAAATTGGTTACTGCAAGTTGCAATTGCTATTGACCTGGTGATGCATTTGACCGTAAACTTTCAGAGTCAATGAATGATTGAGTTTTGCAAGTAGCATGATGACTGAAGTTTTGTGTGTATGTGATTCACTATTTTCAGTATTTTGGCAGGTGAATGATGTTTTGATAGAAAGATGTGACTAAATTCTTTCTTTAGAAAGTTATAATCCTGGTCTGATTATTAATGCAATTAGACGTCTTTATGCGTGGAATTTACTGTTGTTTACTATACAAATGCCGTATGCCAAAGTTAGGTTTCTATCTCTGTTTTTATACATATAATTAAGAGTAAACTTCTCTTTTGCTCCCTGTGGTTTGCACGTTGTAACTAATTTCATCCATTAGTTTAAAAATTGCAATTTTGCTCCCTAACTTATACATTCTGTCTCTATTAGCTCCAACTCACTAACTCTCGTTATTTTTTTCCGTTAAATCAAGGGGCATATTAGACTTTTTACAGATAATTAGGGGTGTTCATCGAGTCGGATTTCGAGTTGTTCAAATCTGATTATTCTGAATTCCGAATCCGATCCGATCCGAATTGAGTTGGTTCGCATCCGACTCGAATCGATTCGAATTGACATTCGGTTCGAATTAGGATAAATCCGATCAACTCGATTAAAGCTAAAAAAAATTCCTGTTTGGTGGCTATTGGCTGTACATAATAAAAAACTTAAAACTTGAAAATTACAACACAAATTACAAAACTGAAATACAAGTTAGTCTCCAGCAACATTAAAATACAAATTAGCCTTCAACATGATTTTGGAAACAACTGAAACAACTGTTGGATGCTATAAACATAATGATATTAGTGTTAAATAGAAAGATTAGACGCGCCTTAGATTGAGTATGAATCAAAGGAGTAGATCCTTACCTTCGAATATCAGATCTTCTAGCAAGAAAATTAAGAAAACTGTGTAACCTCAATTCGTGTTCATCTCGTGTCTGAAAAACATTAAGAAATTACCGACGGTCGGCGGATTAGTAGCTCACGAGTCATGCCCGAGTAGTACCTCACAGCTTGAGTGCTTCAGTGCTTGCCCGTTTCATGTTTGCGTGACTACGTTCTTCTTAGATCTAGGGTTTGAAACTTGAAAGTGGGTGATCGATTATTGATTTTGAATAAACTGATGGGCTAATGGAGTGATGCGGTAAGAAACTTAGGTGGGTCATGGACCCTTGCAAGTATGGGCTATAGGTATAAGAAGTTGGGCCATATCAGATTAATCGAATATCCGATTAATCCGAACAACTCGAAATTTTCAGAAACTGAGATCCGAATCCGACTCGAAAATCCGAACAAGTTAATCAAATTCGGATTTAACCGATCCGAAATCCGAAAAAAAGTTTCGAATCGATTTCGTTCGGTTTCGGATTCGATTCGGGTTTCGATTTTTTTCGAGTTTCGATTTTTTTGAACACCCCTACGCATAATGACTAATAATGTAGTTTTGCTAGTTTAATAAAGAGATGAGAAATCAAAGTAGATCAAAGGACTATTAATGTAAATCTGACAGAATTACACTCCACCTCTCTACCTCACCCAAGTCGAACCAGCATCATCTCCGGCACCGACCACCAGACCGGTGGCTTCTTAAACACCATATATCTTACTCATCTAACTATCATCATCATCATCATTTATCCAACCATTATCATCTAAATCATCATTCAACAATCAACATCATCATTTAACCATTTCCCTATCAACACTTAACCCTTTCTTCTTCCTTGATTCCTTCTAAACCCCGACCACCACCTGGTCACCGTAAACGTCACTGTTTCCGCCGCTGCGGCCACCTCCACCATGTCCAACACACGACCACAACCTTAACCAGTAACCACATGAGCATCACCACCTTCATCTACCTCACCCCTTCTGAATCTCCCCCAAACGCACATAGCGACCATCCCAATTTCCAGTTAGCCTCACCTGAATCGAAAGTCAAAATGAAAACCCCCTCAATCGAGCACAAATCGACATCACTAAAGCCTTAAATTGACACTAATAAGCTCAAAATTGACAACCCCAGACTTTGATTTAAAGGCTAGCGGCGATGATATGGAACCCTAGAAACTTGGTATCTTCAAATCTCGATCGTTGTTGATGCTTGGTGGTTGAGAACTGTCTGATAACGGTGGGGATCTTCAAACTTGAACGTGGTGGTGGGGTTATGTGTCGGTGAAGATGAAGATAATCATGGTGGCAGTGGTGGTGACCCGTGGTTGAAGATTCAATGGTGGCAGTCGTGGTTAGCGGTGGTGGAATCTTCGATGGCGGAAGTGGTGGTGGTCGACGGTAGGGTGCCGGTGATGGTGACCGACGGTAGGGTGGCTGGTGGTGGCAGTAGCGGCAATCGATGGTGATGTTTGAGGGTAGAGAGATGAGAGAGAGAGAGAAAGAGTAATTTATAAAACATCTATCAAGAGAGTCCTTCAGTAATGATTGTTTACATGATTAGTCCCTTTGTAAAAATGCTCAAAACACCCTACTACTTATAGTCAAGGAGCAAAATTGTAAATTTTAAAGTAATGGATGAAAAAAGTTATAACGTACACTAAAAGTGTGAATGAATCAAGTGGTATGTGAGTTACATAAAATTTGTTTATTTAAAGATGATATCAAGTCAAACATAATCAAGTTTGAGCTGAGAATAACCATAAATCAAAGCTCTAATAAACAAGCTCGATCTTAAGCTTTAAGGCTTGTAACTCTTGACAAGCCTATCAATTTATACAAAGATATATAATCTATATAACAAACAATTATTATCTGTATAATAATGATAAAGAAACCAAACAATATATATTATGCTATATATACTTATAACTATTATAAAAAACTGAGGGATAATTGAGTGCTTTTTATTTTTTATAGAACCTTTTGTAACTATTCACATAGATACTATGATTCAAATACAGGATAAGGAATAGAAAGATATCGACACACAAACACAACACTGTATAGTGGTTGTGCTAAAGGTTAACTAACCACTTCACCGGAAAACTAGACATTGAAACTCAAACAAGAGTTTGTTGTTCTACTAACAACTTCTGAGTATGGATTTCATTAATGTCTCTCTAAAATGGTAGCGGTCATAAAATATTTCTTTCATTTAAAGTAGTGGCATCTGATATTTCTCCCTAATTACAAATTTAATATGATTTGTAACATGGTTCTAATGTTTGCATACTATGTTATGATTTGTAATATGGTTCTAATGTTTGCATAATATGTTATATAATCATTTAATACTATATGGATGTATTGTGCTTTTAGATTAGAAAGAGGCGAGCCAAATGGCAAAAGGGAATGCTATTTAAATAAGCAAAAGTAGAAAAGAGAATCTATTAGCGGCAATGGGTAGAGTTGTGCATCGACCACGACAAGAACAATTTGCTCTCCGCAAAGATTAATTTTCATTTCATTATAGGGTTTAAACACTGACAAAATCAGTTGGTTTTTGATCAGAAAGACACCAAAGAGGCCAATGCTAGGCTTGTAAACAAAGAGAATGTTTGATGATTCGATTGACATTGTTTATGGTCGTTCGTTTACTAAACAAATAAACTTGAAAACAAGTTTGTGTTCATTTAACTAATCATAAGAAATGAACATGCCATATATCACATTTGCTCATTGGTGTTTCTAACGTTTGTTTATGTTTATTTACGCTTGAGAAAGAATGCATCAAATTTTCTTTTAAAGATATCTTAAAGAATAACGATTATGGTAGTTACATAATACATTCGTATATAATTTTGTTGTACAATGACGTTACAATTATATATACCTTAGAAAGTAATGTTGGTAGGTTTCTTCACCGACATGCTTTAGTGATATATAGTTGTAATTCTGATTTAAATACAACTATGTTGTAGTGGTGAAGTTTTTTTGTGTCCAATACCATTATTCTCTTTCTATCATAACGTCTCAAGTTTGAATCCTATGACAACACTTTTTATTTTACTTTTTTTCTTGTTTCTCAAAATTCTATACAATTACAAATTTTCCTCTCAAGTTTCAATCTTTATAATTCTATCCCCTCAATTTTTTGAAAACTTTATAAAATGTCATTTTGACCCACTCAAGTCTTCTAAGGTTTTAAGCTATCACATTTTGTTATTTTAACTTTAATAACAAAAAGTTCTTACTTTATTATTACTTGTTGTCACACCCCGCTCCCCGATACACGTGGCAGCGGAAGACTTTAACCAAACTGGGGAGGGGCGTATCTGTGACGTTT
>WOUH02000045.1:4920356-4930460 GCA_009936405.2 Stevia rebaudiana | reverse complement strand
TCGTACGTGAGACGACCATATATAAAAACACTTAATTGCGGGTTTTACCTTGTCCCAAAAGAATTCATAACTTTAAAATCCAATATAATGTTAGAAATATGTGTGAATGAGATGTTTCATATGTGCTTATGTGGATTTTCCCTTGTCCCACATTGATGGGGTGAACACAAAATGGTTAGTTTATAAGGATAAACCTCATAATGTGTTTTAATGTCTTGTGATGGGTTTTACCAAATGTCATCTTTGTGAGTTTAAGGTTTGATTATCCAAACACTAGTGTTTATCAGAGAAACCACTTAATATGAGAAGTACATTAGTTTCTACTTTTGAAAGTTTGGTGAGTTTAAGTTAACAATTTTGTATTTAATGTGCATTTTGTTGTTTTTATATTATTTGTTAAATAGGGTTATAGAGAAGATGAGGGTCTAAATCTGGAGAGTGATGCAGATGAACAACTTCTAATTTACATACCATTTACTCAAATGATCAAATTGCATTCTGTTGTAATTAAAGGACCTCAAGAAGAAGGTATTTTTTTCTGTCTTATTAATTGCAGCATCCTTCGTTGTATTATGATCCATGTGCAATAATTAAGTTATAACTGAATGAAATTAACAACACTTTACATAAAAACCTTGGAGTTTATTTATCATATAAAGATTGACAATTGTGGTCACTAAATTCATGTTGCATGTTAGCTAGCAGATGAAACTAACATGATATCTTTTTTTTTTATCTAATTTGTAGGTCCTCAAACCGTAAAGCTTTATACAAACAAGGAACATATGGGATTCTGGTAATATAGTTATTTACTAATTATTAATTTCTTATCATGTTTTAGTTATTTTGTTACTTTTGTATGATTTAAATGGGTGTATATATGTTTTATGCAGTAATGTTAACGACTTTCCTCCTAGTGACACAATTAATTTATCCCCCATCAATCTCCAAGTAGGTCACATGCTTCCTTTTCTTTTATACTTTTCTAATTTTTTTTTTAAATCCCCAGACCCTACTATGATAGTGGGATTTTACTGGGTAGGTTTGTTTGTTTGTAATTTTTTTTAAATATCTAATCACGTCTTAGTTATGATTTTCTGTAACAATTTATATATTTTAGCTAGCATTCTCCTTTTACTTATCATATGTTTTGTCCTTTTTTAGGGAAAGCCAGTTGTGTTGAAATATGTTAAGTTTCAAAATGTTCGCAGGTAATAATCAATAAATATATAATTTTTTTAATAAATTATATTCGTGGAATCTGATAGGCTAACTAAAGTAAGTTTTGGTCAGCTTAACAATATTCATTGAGGACAATCAATCTGGTTGTGATATCACTAAACTCCAAAAGATTGTTCTGCAAGGAACCACGTAAGTTTCACTTGTTCTTATATTATTTAATGGTATTAAGTAATTATCACCTGGTGGCTATAAGATAGATTGTTTTGTTGCACGTTGGTGCTTGAAATTGTATTAATTAGAGTCTAAAATTAATAGTTATTTGAGAGATAAAACGACCAAAACTGCATTTGCAGGGTGGAAACAACAGATATGAAGGGATTAAAGAAGATTGAGGATCAGTGATGAAGATTTTAAGGGAGATTTATGTTTTTGGTTTGAATGACATGTAAATGCGTGATGTTTGAATATCGGCGCTATATTTTTTTTCATCACCTAATTTCAAGAGTTATTTGGCATAGTTATCAAAGGCGCAAGACGCATTCAAGACGATAATGCAAGGCCTAGGGCCTAGGCGATAGGCAAAAAAGCGTGGGCCTAAGAAAAAAAAAACACACTTAAATAAAATTAAAAATATATTATGTAATGGAAAATAACTCTTTATTCAGATACAAAAATATTCAAATACCATAATCTTAGATATTAAGTGATTAAGAACCAAAATTATCCTAAATAACAAAAGACTTAAAAACCTAAATGCTAAAAGAAAATTTAATTGTCGATAGACAGTTAGGTTTTTTCCCTTACTACAAAAAATGATGTTCGGATTTTAATAGCATGTAAATATATCTTTATATTTTTGAACGTCATATTCCTCTTTAGTAAGTATATTGGATTATCTCCAAATAGATGTGATTGTATCGATAAAATCAAGTTGGAAGTTTGAAAGTAGCGTTTTAAATACCTAGGAACAAAAAACGCAATTTCATGGCCTAGCTTTTTTTCATTGCCTAGGCGCAAAAGCGATCTTTTGACAACTATGTTATTTGGATTGTTTAACCTAAATGAGGGTATTAGTAAAACTTGAAAGAGATTTTCTAGAAACGAAGTCTATTTATTGATGGGAAAATAACCAATCTAGCCATTTGACCAAATAAAATTATCAAAATAGCTTTAAAAATCTTGATTTACTAAATTATTCCACGAATAAAATAGTTACATTTGTCTTAATCTCGCCGTGTCAGCGAGATTTTGAGGAAATTTCTTCATTTTTAAGATCTTACCGCATGGGCGATGGTTTTACATAAAATCTTGCCACTTTCTTTTTACAACGGCGATATTTTAATGCATCTCGCTAGTTAAACGAGATATTTGAAAAAAAAAAAACAAATTCTCACCACTTTTTTAAAATCAAAATCCAACAATTATTTTGAAAATTAAATGCTTACAATAATGTTTCCAACTAGTTGCCCGTTTAAAATTAATAAAAAATTATGTATATATATGAATTTGTAAAATTGTAAACCTAAAGAGATCTAAGAGTCAACCATGGGTAAAAGTAACCATAGTATAATTCTACTTTCCTAATTCTTGGTTTGGAAGTTTCATTTAGTGTTTAAGTTTGATTCATTCTTTTGTATATAGAAGCATACAAAGCTCCTTTTCTATCTTACCAACCAAGTATAATAATTAATATTTTTGTTTTTTATGAATCCACAATACTTACTTTTTATTCTATACATACATAATTGACTGTATTTCAAAAGTTTAAAAATCGTTATATATTTTCACCGATCTCTTTAGTAACATAGACCTTTAAATGCCATATGACATCATGTAATAGCTTGTAACCGGTAACATCATTACACATTAAGCTCATGCAAAAAAAAGAAAAAAAAAGTGAAATTAGTTCTAAAAGACCTCTAGTTTTGGCTTATTTGTCATGTTTTATACTTGTTTGATCATGTAACAAACCCAACAAAACAAACTTTAAACTCAATCAATGATACCACACTAAACATACGAAAGGGTCATTTCAACTTTACACAAACCCGGTATGATGATTATACATACAATCATATCAGTGTCTAATGCAACTTCAACTAATAACTGGAGTTGAAGTTTGTCGGTGGATCATAACTCCTTTTTGTTTATTAACATGAAAATTTGCTTACACCAGGTTATGAGGGTTTGTCTTGTATCCCTCAACCACCACAACAGCTGCAATAACTCTGAAAATAACCCAACTGTCATACATCATTACAATTTACAACAATTGTATATTTATATTACTTTTATAACAAAGCTATTATAATCATTTAGACACACGATCATAGAGAGACACATAAATATATATCCAAACTTGTTTAATAAACAAAACTACAAAAGTACAGTATGTGATTTACCGAGTACGAGCCTGACTTGAAGATGATCCATTCCAGATATGATTCGACTGTATACATCTTTCACCACAAAATCTGTCATAAAAACTATGATGTGAAACACAAAAATAAAGAATATTGCAATAAATATATAGCAACATGCTTTCTATTTTCTTCTTTGAACATTAAAAACCGTTAATCGTCATAATAAATTGCCATTCAAAGTTCCAAAAATTGTTAAAAAAACCATACAGCTTTGTAAGCAGCATGTTACATGTTTTTGGTTACAAGTACAAGAGTTTTATACAAGTTTTTTAGGTCCATAGGATTTTTAATTTTTTATAAAAAACTGAAACTGACCAAACCGCCAAAACCAAACAAGCTATCTTAATACAAACTAGTATTTTTTCTCATTTAAAACTAAAATAGTAATTTTGGAATCATTTCAAACCACTAAAACGAGTGTTGACTCCAACAATTTGAGGTAAAGTTGAGTATATCATAAATGAAGTTGTTGCAAATTGAGGTTAAAGTTACCAGAATCGGGACCCGCTTTCGAAGTCAAAGATAGACCATCTAATGCATAGTTGGCATAAACCAGTAGGCGATCACGTTGAGAACCACCTAACTTGCTAGTTAAAGACCTGACGAGTGCACTGATGCATAAAAATAGATATGAATAATAAAGAAGAAATAATAAATAAATAAATAAATAAATGGATAGAGTGAGAGTGAAGTTTGTATGTATTACTCTGTACGTAACACTGTAAGAAATTCAGATGGTAAAGATTCCATAAATTCTGATATATCCCCAATACTAAGTGACTTCACTTCTTGTTTCAGATTTGTTTTCTCTTCATCAGACATTCCATCTCCAAAACCAGCTTTACTGTTTGTTCCACATGGCATAGTGATGTCAGCATGTATAATATTATCAAAAATATTAAAAAAATCGCATTTTATTAATAATAGTATAATACCTGTTGATTGTTCTTCCTGTGAATATGAGTGAAAGATATTTAGCATATTTTCCTATGCCAAAGTGTTGTGCTACTTGTTGGATTTTACGCGAGTCCAAAACAACCAACGCTTTCCAAAGTTGGCAGTAATTGACTCTAAATTCTTCATTTAGGGTTTTGTAGATCCCGTGATCCAAAAGAACTGATACATAATTACACAATTAGCATCGCAAAATATACATGTATATATATATGTGTGTGTGTGTGTGTGTGAGAGAGAGAGAGAGAGAGAGAGAGAGAGAAGCACATACCTAATGAAAATCCTTGTTTTTCATCCAACGAAATTAATATGTTACCAGGATGTGGATCTCCATGCACAAATCCATGAACAAATATCATTTCAGCAAATGCTTCCACCAACACTTTTGCAACCTTAAATACAAACACACAAGAACCAATATATGAATTTGGTTTATCGTTTGTCAATTTTTAAAGACGTTTCAAGCATGATTGTTTTTTTTTTTTTACTAACAAAGTTGCACAAAGAGTTAGATAAAACTTTCATGTTTAATATATTAACGATTGTACAGAAAGTTACTCGAATCCTACACAAGCAAATATGGTTATCAGTTAAGTGCGACAGGTGGCAAATAAAGGGATTAATATTTTAAGCTATTGAAAAAACCTTTCTTGGATCGATTCCCATTTCCCGAATATAATCCAAATCATCTACCTGAAAGCCATTGAATTTTTTGTTAGCCACATAAAATGATTCACGCGTTAACCAACTCTAGTGAAGACAAAGGTTACAGTTTACAAAATGTAATCCAATTCATATTGTGAACATATAATGAAAGGATTAATCACTCTAAAGTAGTAACAGAAACCTAACACAAATCTTCACATAGTTTTACAAGATATTATATCTATCAGTATTTCTATTAATCTGACATTTTGCACTTTAATCTAGTTTTAATAAGTTTCTAAATAATTACTTCAACTAATTAATTATTTTCTTAAATAACCTTATGTTTCGTTAAATTAATTTATCATGAAATAATACCCAGATTTATCAGCTGCTCAAAAGGTTACCGCACCTGTCATAGTTTAGATTTATATTTAAAAAAGTATAAAAAAATAATACTTAACGTCGCATAACTGGTTGTGTAAAAAGAAAGAGATATAATGACGTATTTACCCTTCGTCCCCTGCAATACTCCATCGTCAAAACCTGGTTGGTGGTAAGTTCCTAGATGTATAAGTACAGATATTAAAGTTAAATCATATAAATAAAATGTTATAGCTTCATAAAGTAAATATTGAAGCTAGCATACTTGAAAAACCTTAGGGACTCTAATTCTGTTATTGTGTTTGAAATTTGCAGCAGTTTTGACTGAATTTCTTGCCTCCTGAATGAAATCTGTGCAGTAGCTTCAATTTATTATATGCATAAATTAAAGGAAAAAAAGGAAAAGAAACAGAAATTATTCATGTTTTGGTGAGAGTGAGAAGAACGACTTTGTAAAATTCTTGGTGTCATATTTTCATTGTTGATTGTATATTTTATATGTCATTTGTAGGGACTAATAATGCTCCCTTGGTTATATATTATCTACACAAGTTACAATCACTCACACTTCCATTGGATTTGCAACTTGATTTATGGCAGTATTATGATTCATGATTGAGGATTAATCATGATTACTGTTTTACCCTTATTGGAGTACTAGTTAATTAATTAGCAAAGAATTACTTAAAAGATTGAGGACATATGTATGGTAAAGGTGAAACTGAATTGGCACGAAAGTTTTTTAGAAAAAAATAATAATAATAAAATTAAAGATCAGGTTACAAGGCATGAAGCCATCTTTTAAAAGTTAGTTAGCTCACCAAGTTCCAAAGCAATCACTTTTGAAAATTCGGATACCATCCACTGAAACCTGTATTCAGGGAAAAACTGTAGAAACAAGATAAGGAATCTTTAAAGCGGATAATAAGAGATTGTGTGTGTGTCTTATATATATATATACGCACATACATATATGTGTGTGTGTGTGTGTGTCTGCAAAGGAGCATATTGTGATACTATGTTTACAAGCAAACGAAATTACTTATGTTATTAAGTATGCACTAGTTACAATTCTGCAGAGAGTTTATTTAATGGAGATAAAAATGAAAAGAGAATAACATCATGATGAACATCAAACATACCCATGTGACACATTTGGAAAGTAAAGACATTGTTACAATGTCCATTCTCATCCGATCCTTTAATCCTGGATATTGGACCTGAAGTCACAACATAAAAAAGACAACAATATCCTCAATATTCAACACCTTTATACTAATAGAACAAGTCATACAATGAAAATATCAACCAGATATGAGACTATGAGAGTAACTTAATTGGCAATCTTGCCATATAGATACCAAATGTTGTCCCTCTAAAGCAGCAAAAAGTATGAAACTAATAATAATTTTAACAGTTAGCTAGTCATATGTATTAGAATTATAAAACCTAATTAAGTTTATGTTTGTATTACTATTAGTCTATTATTATTATGATCGATACTATGATCTAGGTTAGTTTAGTGGTATGACCGTTGGTAACTAACTCAACATATGACAGATGCTTAACGGTTTGTTAGGCGCGAAAAATTTTAACCAACCACCGACCATCACCATTAACCGCCAAAAATCTATGTATATATATATATATCTGTATTGAACAATTGAAGATTATCAAGATCATTTATCACATTTGATCCAGTTACACGTTTTACTCAAATTCTCTCGATTAATTCATCAATTTGTGTTCTTGATATCCAATAATATGACCACATTTCCTTGAATGATAAATGACAACTTTAGATGAAAATTCAATAGTTTACCCCTCTTTTTAGTTTTCACAAAATGCAAAGACCTGTGAGCAGATTTTTCCAAGGTTTTAAAAATTGTTAAGTTGAAAAAAAATAATTCTGACCAACCTTAAGTGCTACTTCCTGATGGTTTTTGAGTAATGCACGGTGCACTTGAGCTATGGATGCAGCAGCAATAGGTTGTTCATCGATAGACAAAAAACTGATACACCACCGTACATATGGAATCAACTATAGAGGGCTAGTAAACAATAAAAGCAAACATTTAAAAAATATAAATATAGGGTACTCATTAATCCTTCAATCAGTAAAAACAAACTTACATCTCTTTTAAATCTGATCCAAAATTGCTAATTAAGACTTCTTTAATAGCTTCGAAAGAACATGGAACCGCCTAAAGTATCAACAAGCAAGATTAAGCAGAAACCAAAACCAACAATCAGATATGGTAAAAACTTGCAGGAAGAGTGGGTTGAGTAACAGGTTGAAACAGATCATTTTTTTACCATTTTTGTATATATAACAGATGAGGTGATTATGACTACAAAAAGAATATTACAACAATATTCTAAAAATCTCTTGGTAAAAACACTTTAGAAGGTTGTAGCATTATAAATATATATGTTGGGGAATTTCAAACCATTTGACCCTTTGCCGATTACCTACTTTTTTGTTTTTATTTGACCTGTTGGAGAGAATATATTTCCCAAAATGACCCATTCATATCAATTATCAACAATAATACGATACAAAGAGAATTCTAAAATCGGTGATGCAAACCTGATCTTGCAATGATGCAAGAGTAGAAGAGTATTCTTTGGGGACTTGACGCACGGATGCTACAAACTGACCAGCTTTAATATAGAACCCTTGGTTCATCTCACATAGTTTTAATATCCTATTGGCTGATCGTAGATGAACCTAAATCAAGAATTAAACAGAGTAAATGAATCAACGATTCGTAATTTCAATGTATGAAAACAGTCGGGAAGAGTAAACAGTTTATTCAGGTTTTGATAAGTATCAGCTACTTCTAATAAATAGTCTGAAAATTAATCAACAGAACCTCAGATAATATTCTCGTATATTGATCTGTATCCTTCAATAATCCTTGTAGCGAATACTTGTAATCAACAACATTCGCAGTGATCTACAAACGCAATAATTCAAATTATTTCATACAGAAGTTTAGGAGTATCATCAGTGTGTTCGATAGAAAATGAAATTAAAAGAAGAAACAAACAGTATAGAGAGATCGAGAGGACCGAACGACGCCGTTAAATGTAGTAGTGATGTAGCGAAGAAAAGATTGCTGATCGGAGTGAGGGTTTACAGTATGGTGGTAGGTAAGGGCGGAAGCGCCGGTGCCGGAGATGATGAGAAGGTATAAGGATGCTTTCTTCCCCAACACTTTGGAGAAAATGGTGCTCCTCATATCCCGGTCAAAATTCCGGTGATACTGCCGGTGATGGTCGTCGGAAGTCAGCTGTGTAGTAAAATCTAGAGAGCTGGGGGTGTTTTGGTTTTGTGCTTAAATAGTTAGAAAGTTAGAAATCAACGTGGTGTTTATAAAAGCGCTTATTATTTAACATGTTTGGGTATTAAAGTTTGAAAGTATAATCTGGGTTTGCGCTTTCTGTTTGTAACAAGTTTAGGTATTAAAGTTCACTTCTGGTAACTTTTTTGTTAAATTACGATGAAAATGATCAAAATATTCTTTCACTCTTCACTGTTTGTCTATTAAGTTCCATTTTCTTTACTAAAAAGTAAAAAACAATGCCACTCCTGATCTATCCCACTTTTTTTTTACAAAGAAAATATGATAAAACAATAACCAACTTTTATTTTTAACCAAATTATGTCACTCCTACTTTTTTTATTCCTCTTAGATCACTCATATTTATTTTTTATCCAGATTTATCTAAATTAGGTTTTTGTAGTATACTATCTAAAATAGCTCAATGTGTTAAAAAAAGGGTTGTAAGTAGCCCCGATGGAGGTCATGTGCTACCGCCATCAATTGTCGTCAAATTTCAACGATTTAAACAGAAATAAACCATGTTGAATAATATAGAGTTAGGTATATCTGGTTTTGCTCTTGCTTATCATATTTAAGAATAAATATTATTTTTTAAGCACGTCATAAATATGATTTTTAAGCACGTCACGCACATGCTATAGAAACACCAATGGAAGACTTGATCCTATACAGTAATACAGGCATCTAAAGTGTGGAACCAAGATGCCCATCTAAAATGCGCCACCTAAAGTTAAACGTCCACTTACAAGAAATTCAAAACTTAAATGTTAAAACGATGTTACATAAACATGATTATAATGTAGTATACTAATACTGTTAGAAAAGTACGTTTCTAATACATCATCCCAAAAAGATACCAGTTAACAATTTTTAAGAATGGTCCAACAATAAGTACTCTACATACCACCATCATTTTATAAAAAATGTTTATTCAAACAAAATAATTTATGTTACAAAATACCATTTAGTTTGTTTTAGAGACAAAAAATAAACACTTATATCCTTTATTTAATTCTTAAGTTTTATAATTATTTAATATATTGTTTATTTTATTTTAACTTTTTCCTGTGTATTACATGAGCAAAACATCATGTCACAGTAATACAACAAACAAAAGCCACAACCAAGAGCATACATACTACAAGGGATGGCTCCATCACAATAAA
>WOUH02000045.1:4901311-4913048 GCA_009936405.2 Stevia rebaudiana | reverse complement strand
CTTAATGCTTAAACACGATAACAGTTTTAATGATGTTAAACCTGTGAACTCACCAGCGTAAGCTGACCTTTTCAAAATATATATAATCTCAGGTATCTAAAACAGGATGTGGAAACGCTGGCCAGGGGACTGTTGTATCTGTTTAATGTTTGTATTATTTGTATCACTATGTATTTTGCTTCCGCGCACTTGTAATAAACTCTGATCACGTTATGTAATGAATGAATGTTTTGGTATAATATGTGTTGAATGTTGAACCGGTTGACTCGATCCTGCATTTTGAGCAGTTGAAGTGGCGACCCGCTTGCGGACCGGTCGGAGACCGGGGGCCGGGAAGTGGGGTGTCACAACACCCTAATAATGTACTTTGACCCCATTGGTTAAAACTTGAAATCATGTTAAATCGAACCCAAAAAGGGCCTGTGTGCTTGGAAAATGAACAATGATCCAATTGCCCATACAAGACTATTTAGGTGATAAAAAGAATGTATGTGGAAGGGGAATGAACAAATGACATCAAGAGATAAAGTTATACCAAACCAAAGATGCGAAATTGGAAATCGCATGATGGTCCGGTCCCATGAATTGATACAGTCAAATGTGTCATGTGTATAATCGTTGGAAGCTCTAGACAAATTAGGAACGTTGGAATAAGGAACGTTCAATTATGAGTTATATTGAATCGGTAATTGTGAAAACAAGTTAGTTGGTGATCTTTGGGGTTCATAGCGGACCTATATGAGATTGTACATGGTCGGTGAAGGAGGGAAAGGCGAGGTTGAATTAAGCCACTCATAACATATCACTAGGGGGTAGCTCGCAATCTATGATAGCTCTGGTTAGTTGATATATAAAGGAGGTTCTTCAGGAAACAGTTTCAAGAGTTCATTACACAAAGGGATCAACTTAATCCGTGCACCATCTACATCTCCATTCCTTGGTCTAAATCCTAAGCAAATCATAACACCTCAAGATGTGGATGACTAAATCATATGACTGATAAGTAAGGTAACTGCTTCACTCTCTACTGGCAAACCCCATAGATTGTTTACGTCTTGTAACGTTACAGTTGCCTCATCGACGATCAAGTGAAACATATGGGTTTCCAGACGCCACCTCTCAACTATAGACATTATTAAAGTAGTATCCATAATATGGTAGACCACGTTCAATCACACCAGCAAAACCAACATTGTCTAACAAAGTTTCCACAATTGAATGAATAATATATGTTCAAAGTTATTGCCAAAACTTTTGATCCCCGTGTTTCACATCGAACGGATCTTGACTTACCACTTCGTTATTGTTGCAAAAGCGAAACGCACGATGTTTCTCACGAATATACAAAAGATCACCAACAAGAGAACCAGGATTAATGTGTAGACTCATTTTCAAAGATTAAGTAAATTTTTTTCTTTCAAATAACTTGGTTGAGAGATTGTAATTTCCTTGGTTTGAAAATGATGTGAAAGTTCAGTGTAGAGCTCGTGGTCTTAAAGAGCAAATTCATTTTAGACACATGGGATTAAATAACTATAGTGGTGTTACAGAATGGTAATTCACATGCTGCAAGGTCTCTGATTTTAAGCAGAAAAGCTTCTCGAAGTTTGCAAAGCAAAAAGGGACTGAATGAGACGATGCATGTTGAACAGTATGCACAACTTTTAGGGTTCGCTGTCTACAACAGAAGATGCAACTTCGTCCCCCTAGGAGTAGACCCCATCATCTCCGGCGTCCCCCTTTTCAACTCTGGCAAAGAAACACCGGATCTGCTATCTACAACATCAACTTCATGGGGTTGGCTCTCATAGGAAGCGAACTCGGTGTGATCCTCTTTTGAAGACAACATAATTGGTTGAATGAGCAATCTAAAGAAGCAGTCGTCCATAAACCAACGCACCTCCTAAATCACCAATAAAGTATTTTCTTAACACAAAGTAGACAACTATCTAAAAAAAAATCAGTAAAACAAGTTTAACTTCTACCTTGTTTGTATTTGATTTAGTTCCTGTCACACAATTTCTCGCAAAATAGATCGGTGATTGTAACTTTTATGGGTTTATTTAAAAATGAAACAAAGAAATTGTTGAAAGAACAGTCAGGTTCGGATCGAGTATCCAGTAGCTAGCTTTTCAGCTAAAATAACTGCCGAGTTTCTTCCAGTTCTCTAGACAAATTGTACTTTCATGGGATTAGTGACGTTGATGATGAAAACAGGGTTGCGGTCGCTGGCTTCCAAATTTGTTCGATCATCTTCTTCTTCATCTAGGGTTTTATCAACAGACATTAGATACATTCTCATAAAAACCATCCATTCTACACCTGTAACGGCTGAGCATTGTGTTGGCAAATTAACTGAACCTAGGGTTCATATTGCTTCATTTTGCTACCATGATCGCTTATTTACCCCCCTCAGTAGGGGTATGTGTCCGCTCGAGGTCCACAAATCGCAGAGTTCCGTTTCTTCAACCCTACTGGCATTGCTTCCAGGTTACTCTTCTTATAGATACCTGATCGTGAACTTTCAAAGCATACATGCATGCGATTTAGCAGGATTTTGGATGTTTACTATTTATCGGTAGCTAGTAATTGCTAATCTTAATTACGTGTTGGATCAAGGTTAAATTTTGGACTTGTATGGTCAATGGTGCAAGTATTGTCGAGGAAAATACAAAATTTTTTGAGATGATAGATGTTCATGTTCTAATTCGGCTGAACATCCAGTTATCCAAACAATCCTGTTGTTCAACATTCTCATTGCAATGTTTCGTCAAGCAATTTGTTTTACTTATGTATCTCACTGCACATTGCACACATATGCAAGCAAACAGAAAACAAATTTGTTCAATAATACTATTTCCTTATCACATCAATTTGCATTAGAAATGCAATGCTGAATTCAATTGAGCTAATATCTAACTAAATATAACTTTTCATTCTCCCACTATCTTCATAAGATGATTATGAATAAATTCATCTTACTTCTGAAAAATAAAACAATTGTCTGATGCTCTTTATTTGAAATTAGGGAAGTTTTAGTTTCATTTAAATCCATCATTTGTGAGTCTTATAGGTAAATTGTTCCTGCAGCAGTATGTCTTGGATTAGGTTTGACCCCTGTTCTGGCTGAAGATGCATCCACTGAAGTAACCGCAACTGATTCGATTGGTTTACAAAAAATTGATGATGGGTCAATAGTATCAAACATACATACATCCAAGTGGAGGGTGTTCACCGACAACGGGCGGGATTTGTTCTTGCAGGCAAGATATAATTATGTGGCGATTTTGAATATCATAAGTCATTGTGTTTTGTTGTATTTTTAAATCGTTTTTTGCTTTTAATAAAGGGTAAACTGGAGGATGCAGAGAGGTTGTTTATGGGTGCATTGGAAGAAGCTAGACAAGGTTTTGGGGAACGAGATCCTCATGTTGCATCTGCATGTAATAACTTGGTGTGTCTCTGATTTATATCTGACTAGTGGATTATTATAATATTATATTATTTACTTGTTATAAATTAAGAAACTAGTAAGAGTTTTTGCAGTAATTTTTTATACTTCAAAAGGTTTTAATGCCTTGAATATGGCAAATCCATTTGGTCTTATGAAATTAAGGTTTAGATACATTGTTGTATTTGTAAAATGGTGAGAAATTGTTTGATTACAAAGATTGATAGCGGTCTCTCTTGTAGTGAAAGTGACACATCAGCTTTTGTAGGTAAACGACTTAATGGGTTTGTTGGTGATTAGCGATTTAGCGCTAATGTAAATGACATTTAATGTTCCTTTGTCTCTGTTCTTTCTTGCTTCTGTGTACAACTTATCAATTACCATCAACCATAAACACAAGTATGATGTCATCATGTAATGTCAACTTTTAATGCTTGTTCTTACTAAATTTTTTATTAGCCAATAAGTGTGTAATAATGTCATTTTGAGAACTTTAGCAAGAAGGTGTTTTTCTCACCCTTGAATGCTCTGTTCGTCTATCATATATTTAAGCGAGTAAACTGTAGTTTTTGTCCCTGAGGTTTGCAAGGATTAACAGTTTTAGTCCACCCTTAACAGTTTTCGTCCTTAATGTTGCAACTCTTAACATTTTTCGTCCCTAACATTTCAAGTCTTAGCAGTTTCCATCCCTAACGTTTCAAGTTTTAACAGTTTCAGTGAAGGGTTTAGGGACGAAAACTACTGTTAAGACTTGAAACCTTAGGGACAAAAACTGTAAAACGTAGACTAAAACTGTTAAAGCTTGCAAACCTCAAGGACAAAAACTGCATTTTACTCTATTTAAGCTGTCATACACCACTTGTGGTAGTGAATAATCTATCTCACAGCTTTGCACTTTATTTATATATGTTGTTGGCATGCTTGCAGGCTGAGTTATATAGAGTTAAAAAAGCATTTGATAAAGCAGAACCGCTGTACTTAGAGGCAATTAATATTCTTGAGGAATCATATGGACATGAAGACATAAGGTACATGATGTCATGTTCCATTAAGCTTGTAGCACCCATCAGCAGAACAATACATACTTTTGTGAGCTTGTCCTCACAATTATATTCTTCATACAACAGCCACATCATGCGAAATAGTATTTTGTAAATATTTTGCTACTTCAGTTGTTCACAGTGGTTAGGTTCTAATTGGTTTCTCTTCAAAGCGGTGCGATCCCAATGTATCAGAAAAATGTTGAGTTTGTTTTAATTTGATCTATTTGTTTATTGGCGTTAGAATGGTATCGTTCAAGTTTAAATTAAGTAGGATCTGTTTGGTTTTGGTTCTGAATTATTTATCATTCTGATCATGGATAATGCTTATTGTGAAATTAATTGAACCGATACATCATATAGCCAAAAACCTATCTAGACTTGTTGTTTTGAACTGAATCCTAATTCTCTATACTAACCATAACTTCATTTACTAGTTTTATGATATTAATATATGTATTAATTAATTAATTCTAGGGTTGGAGCTGCGCTTCATAATCTAGGACAATTTTATCTTGTCCAAAAGGAATTAGAGGGAGCTCGTGGTTGTTATGAGGTATGTATGCTGAAAACATGTATTATTCCCAACCTTGTTTTTAATTTTCAATTGCATGATATATATCTATATATATTATTCTTGTAGGTATGCTTACTGATATATCAAAGGATTGCCTATGTGTTTCCATCTTACTGATACATGTGCATGTCATTTACTTGTTTGAAATGAACGAATTATTACTAACATTTGCGCGTTTTCATGTTTATTTGGGCAGCGTGCTCTAAAGGTATGATCAATATAATGTTTTATCTCCATACATATCTTACTGTGATCGATGTATAATATATATATATTTTTTTAAAACAAAGATTAAAAGGCGAGTTTTAGGAGAAGCACATGCTGACTATGCTGAGACCATGTATCATCTAGGCAAGGTACTAGTGTAATTTGTTTAATTTCTATAGTTCATTTCGTCACCAGTATTATTTTTTAGCTTTTTCAACTGGAGATTGATGTTTTTTTAGGATTATAAATGCCATCACACAATGAGTTCCCGTGAAACCTTTTCTGCTTTCATTAATATTACTTGAATTTAAAAACATCAAACAAAGTGTGCAAAATTTCATGGGTTGAATCACATATAAAACAACCTCTTGCAAAATGCCACAAAAAGTTACTTCAGTAGTTTCTTTTCTCATCCATCAAATTTGAGGACCTATGGTTAGCATCTTGAATAACTCTTTTCTAGTTGGTTTTCCAAAGATGCTTTCATGCATTATTTCTAGCAAGCGGCTGCTTTATATTTATTTTATTTTATTATTATTATTATTTTTATAATTTGAGGTTTCAAAACTAACTATGCTACTGTTTTTGTTCAAAATATGCAACACTTTTTTTTTGGAATGTTTGAAATACAACATGTTATTTTTTTGACCGTTTTAATCGAAAATTACTTATTAGACCATTGATTTTATTCCATAATGGCCCTATCCTTGGGATGCTTGTGCTTTCACTTTTTCTATTATAATAAAATGTGTGGAATTTGGAATAATTTATATAAAAAAAGTTGGTACTCAATATTATATTAGATTTGGTCTTTTTGCTGTCATGATGATATGGTTGCTGTTGCAGGTGCTACACCTTCAAGGGAAGGGAAAGGATGCTGAAACCCTCATAAAGGATTCTATTCGGATACTTGAGGTACATATTTTTTTATTTTTATTTTATAAAAAAGTAAATCCTTTTTGTGTGTCAATGAGTCTAATTTAAGTTTAACTGTCTGTATAGGAAGGTGGGCAAGGAGAATCTTTCTTATGCATGAGGAGACTGCAGTATCTTGTCCAGGTTATGCATACGCTTGCATTAGTCCTTTGTCATTCCTAACTAAAATATTGTTTTAAGTGATCCTACTTTCCTCGATTAATTTGCGTACATTCTTGCTACCTTAATTAAATTACATGGCTAGTAGTTGAAAGTGTTGTATCCTTGCAGATTTATATTAACTCCAGTAATATTCCCGATGCTTTAAGCACACAGAGAAAGATTTTGCATACATTTGAAGTTTCCAAGGTTTCGATACTTATTCTTTACTTTTTTTGAGTTGCATATCTTATGATTATCAGTTTCTTGGATTTTTTTTGCTATGATTCTGAATTTATTGTCTTAAAATGTAAAAAATTGCTATTAAGTTTAGTTAAGATGCATATATATGAGACGTGTATTATGTGAACTTGATCTTAGAGAGTTAATTAAAAAACTTTATTTGGTCCTCCATTTTTCAATCTAAGCTCTCCATATAATGATGTGTTACACTGTGTACACATCATAAAATGGAGGGCCCAGATTGAGTTACTTATAAAATGGAGAGCCAGATTGAGTTTTTTGGTTGACTTTCTAAGATGAGGCTCACATAATACACACCCCCTATATATATATATATATAGTTAGCATTCTCTGCGTGTGTGGCATATGATTTATAAGAAAATTGTTGATTGATTAGGGATGGGAGTCTTTGGAGACTGTGATTGCAGCTGAAAAGCTAGCATTGATTCTTGAATCAACAGGAGAACAAGGTGGTTTAATGGAAGCAAAACAACTCCTACAAAGGTTTACTTTCTTTAATTTAGTTCTTAATTAACAGACTCCTATTAGTGAAATTTGAAAAAATCATTTGACAATTATATGCTGCAGATGTCTTGACTCCCGGAGAAAGCTACTTCGTGATGACAATATTCAGGTTTCTGCTTTACAAATAAACTTTTTTACTTTATGCATTTTTCATGATCTTCTGTAAATATCTTTTTTGGCCAGAAAATATTGGGCTCAATGATGGCAAGAAACGTAATATTCATGTCATTTTCATAAATTCTTCTCTGCTATGTGATACAACTCGCATAACATTTCCATCCACATGCATTTAGATAACCTTTTTAAATATGTTATTATAAAAAAAAACTTTGCAGCTATTATGTAACAATTTTTGTTTTGTTTTGTGCAACACATGTGTAACAAGTAGTTACAATTTATTTTTTAATCTTTAATAGCATATTTTACATATCTAAAAAATAATTTTATTAAGACATAGGGTTTTCATTGGTTTTCGCGACTCAAGTGGGTTATAAATTTATCTTTCTACTATATGTCTATACACGGGTGGTGATTTATCAGGCAATCCAGATATAGATATTCACTTATTTGAACTATCTTTCAGAGATAATATCATGGATTACAAATAATATAGTTATAATAGATTATACATGATGATATATATAAATCAAAATAAAGTAAAAAACTAGAAGCCATAAGGTTTCACATCTAAGAAATGGATTGTTTATAATTCATTATGACTAGTAGTCAAAAGTAAAAAAAAAAAAAGAATAAGGAAATAGAGTCGGTTAAGATGAGGCATTATGACAGATGATTAACTTTCATCTATATAAAATATTAAAATGACAGATAGCTGCCAACATGCTTCACATTGCCAGAGTGGATCTTCTTCTTCTAACAAGGGGGAATATTTCAGAATCAACTGCAATCATTGACAATGCAAAACATCTTCTGGTCAATGCAATAAGGTTTGACCTTTCAGACATTGTGGTGTAGAGTTTATATTGCATTGAACATTTAAGCGGTATATCCATTGAGTTTCTATAATCATCGACCGCTAAAAGATATTTAGTAAAAATGTAGTTACTAAACCTGTTTCGAATCCTTGATTTTTTGTTACAGTACTTGTGCAAGTTATGTTATTATTATTATTATTATTATTATTATTATTATTATTATTATTATTATTATTATTTTGTTTGACAGGATAGCTCGACAGGCGTTAGATAAGTTGATAAAGCTAGAAGCACGCGGAAAGTCTTATCAGTTGTCAAGAACAGACGCATACGCTGAACGTACATCGTTACTTATTCTGGTTAGTTTCACATACTTACTTTGACCAATGTTTTCATTAGTTTGACTTGACTACTTTGAATGCCAATGATTATTTTTCTATATGTTGATTCATATAACTTTTCATTTATTGCGACTCATCACTCACTGCTTAAAGCAACCTCCATGTTTGTGTTTACTGATACCATTTTACACACACACACAAACTCGTTATTCGTTAAGAATAATGTAAATTAAATGGTTAAATTAACGTGTTGGATTTGATGCAGATGCAAGCGTTAAATGCTTTGAGTCAACTGGAAGCTACTAAGGTTGAGTTACGTGAGCCTGTGGTAAGATATACTTCCAGATTGTTTATTCTTCAAATATGTATACAAACAAGTCTTTGTTTTTTCAACTTCATATATATTGATAGCTTGTTATTCTACTGGACATATATATATATATATATATGTATGTATATGTTTACTTATAATTTCATTATATATAAAATAGGAGAAAGATACACTGTCACATTCAGAGGCCGAGAAAGCTCTTCTTGACTGCATTTCCGCCTATAAACAGGTAACCGGTCACGTTTCCCGTAGTTTTTCAAACATCAAAATTTATTCTTTTTCCAGTTTTACCCTTGAGTAGAAAAAGACAGATAATTTGCATAATACTTTTCAACTGCAGTATGGAATTCAGAGGTCATTATCTAATTTTGGTGATATAAAAGGCGAGTATCTCTTATGTTTGAAACATCTTTCTGTGTTATTAACTGACTCAACTAGCAGTGGGTTGAAGCAATCAAGACGACCTTCTTTGCAAGAGGTGTTAAATGAAATAAAGCGCGTTGAAGGTGGATCATCATAATCAATGTTCAACACAGAAAGATGTATTTTTTACATTTTAATTAATGTACCAGTTTTGGGTTTGGTGTAGTATGTTATATTCTGTTTCTAAAATCAACTATATTTAATCAGCTTAACAGAAATGAGGACATCACAAGTTGCATATGTAGTTAATTACATAGTTATCGAGCTATGGCTCACAGTATATTCAAATAATAAACCCAGATTGATAGTTATATTGTTACTTATTTATATATTTGCTTTCAATGGCTTAAATTCCTTTTTAATAAACTTATTTACCTGTTATTGCTGGTTTTGATATGTTTCATTTGGACGGTTTCATATGGAGTTTTCAGGGAGGTGGTGGTGGGTAGAGCTGCACAAATTGGATTTTTATTCGCATAAACTGGTTTGGGTTGAGTCAACAAAAGTCAAAATTAATGTTTTTAACGATCAGGTTTGAAATTGGTTTTAAATAAGTTTGGTTGGGGTTATATCGGTTTGAAACTGCTTTCAAGTTTTAACATATCAAGTTAGTAACTGATTCTAAACTGACGGTTCGGTTTGGCTGGAATCGGTTTCAACCCAAACCAGTTTGAGAATTGGGTCGGGTCGGGTCGGGTTGTCGGTTTACAATTATTGGGCTGGGGTATATCTGTTTAATTTTGATTTACAGAGACTTGCAAGTGGCATGCTTGACTTGGACATTAAATTCAATATAAATACAAATGTTTTGACTGTAATTTACAAGCCATTGATCACCTTTTAGGTTAATCCAATTTAAGTTACGATTTCAGTGTTCAATTTGAGTTCAAATGTCCCATTTTAGGTCTCTGATTAAGGTGGTTAATCATATTTATGGATAATGATCTATCTACTAATCAAGTTATTTTATATTGATCTTGTAATATAAGAGTCTTATCCACTTTGAATACCCAACGTATATGTTGAATCTTATAATGATAATAACAAAATATCGAAAGCTTGTTACAACAGTTTTTGGAAAATGACCTTTAAAGCTTTCCGTCAAAAACAGATGATTTGGTTGACAAATAGCCAATATGGCATCTCTTATTAGTTATTACGTGTCTACATATGTAAATTCTTGCCGTCAATTTGATGCTAGTTTGTCCCATATGAGTGAATTTGTTCTATTCTTGTATATTGTAGTTTTTATATCATATATATATCTCATATTTCCTCTCATATTTTTAAATTTTAATTATAAATAACAATCTGTACGCTACACAAGTATTCCAATAGGTATTGGAATATACTTGTTTCGTAGGAAGTTGAATAATCTTTAGAGAAGAAGTTTTTACCCATAATCAGCGCAATCAGTATATCTCACCTAAAAACAAGGTATGAGGAGAGTAAGATGTTGACAACCTTACCTCTACCCTGTAGGAATAGAGAGACTACTTCTAATGAGACCTCTGGTTCATGATGCCTGATTAACCTTCTATCGTAGAACCAACCCAACACTTTTAATGTTATTTTTAAAAAATAAGTAAAATAATCTAAAAATTAGTGCAATTTTAATTTTAATATTATTTGCATGCATTGCAAACAAATTTTTTTTTCCCACGATAAAGAATATAAAGAATTACCACTCTCCACCCTCTTTTGCTTTTAGTTGAACCTCATGCACAAGTGATGGTCATGACATAATAATGAGAGTTATACTATTCAAGAGTAAATACAAGTAAACACTTATGTCAAAGAGTGGAAATCAATAATTTATAGCACTTCAACGTTCAACGCATTCACCAAATTCCATGATGAAATTACAAAGAAAATATGACGTATTTACTTAATTGTAAATGTTTTATGGAATTAAAAATTGTAATCTCCTTCGGTTTCAAGCAACTTTTTTCTTTTCATGAGCAAATATTATTTTGTCCTATTTCACAATCTAGTTGAAGGACTCCTCTCTTAGTTTGGATGTAGTGGAGCCTCTAATTAGAGTCAAAAATGAATTTTGGTGTGTTAAGATCATTACATAACCATCATTGAAAATGCGACATTAATTTTTAGCCAAGCCAACTACTATTAAACATAATTTACATTCAATGCGCTTCCTAAAAATTTCAATCTTACAATTTCCATTCAATTTAAAAAAATTAATATTTAATTAAAATCACTACACCTAAATGAAATAGATCTTTAGTGAAGATGGAGATAGAGTTCTAATTAAGCTACAAAATAAAAGAAATCCTTAACATGGAGATAAAAAGGTAAAAATTAAAGATCTCTAAATAATAAAGACTCCACAATAAAAGTATGGGGTACACGTTGTATAGGGGCGTGATGGGGGCTAACCACGCTCCGCACACCGCCCCTAAGCGTGGCTGGGTGTAGGCTGTTGATCTGATTTTCTAATTTGGTTTCGGGTTATTCGGTTCGGGTTATTCGATTTTCAAGTTATTTTGGTCGGGTGTCACACCCTAGCCGGCGGCGGAAACACCGGCCGTGACCTCAATGATTGTTCACAAGCTCAATGGTTAACTATTAA
>WOUH02000045.1:4877744-4896818 GCA_009936405.2 Stevia rebaudiana | reverse complement strand
ATAGGACCTTGGTTAACATGGAGACTCATTTTTTTAAATTGAGTTCGATAGGTGAAATATCGAATTGAGTTTTGAACTTTTTTTTTAATCTGCGAAGGAAAGTGTTGAGTAATGTGCGAAGCAGAAATGTTGAGTAATTAATCTGTGAGTTCGATATGTATATATATAACATTAACCGATACATACATATCATATATTGAATGTCAAATGCTATCAACTGTTGCAGAGAAAAGACATTGCCTGCATGAGTGCATGCATTTACCAACTACTCACTAATTATTTCTTGGCCGTCACCCATGTGCATGCATTTACGCACTATGCGCATTTACCCTCAACATGCATTTTCAAATTTGTGTCAGAGAAAAAGACATTCCAGTACAAAACAACAAAATAGATTGGAGAAATTTGGTCTTCCATCTTCACTACAAAACAACAAATGACATTTAATCAGTGCATGGGTGCATGCATTTGAAATAATTTTCGCGAATTATACGGAGTAGCAGTAAAAGATTATCGTGAGCAACAGTTAAACACATGTGGAAGGGAGGGGTCGACATAGTACCTATCGAACTCAAGGTTGATACTACACCTATCGAACTCAAAGGTTGCAACAGTTAAACACATGTGGAAGGGAGGGGTCGACATAGTACCTATCGAACTCAAGGTTGACATACTACCTATCGAACTCAAGGTGAGCAACAGTTAAACACATGTCTTTGTGGAAGGGTCGACATACTACCTATCGAACTCAAGGTTGAGAGACTACCTATCGAACTCAAGGTTGAGAGGGTACCTATCGAACTCAAGCTAGATAATACACCTATCGAACTCCACCTAGACAATCAATGTATCGAACTCAAGCTTGACAATACACCCATCGAACTCACAATGCTCCGGCCACCGGAAAGTAATTAGCATGATGTTTAGTGGAGTTAGAGAGGGAGCATGTCGAACTCAGTGGAGTTAGAGAGGGAGCCTGTCGAACTCCATGAGTTCGATGGTGTGCATGTCGAACTCCATGGTTAGATAGGGTGCATGTCGAACTCCATGTTGATATCTATCCTATCGAACTCCACCTTGATAGCTACCATACCGAACTCTTCAAGTTCGACACCCTCTCTGTCGAACTACCCACATTCCAAATCCATTCGAGATTCAACCCATAAACCATTTTGAGTTTGATAATCACACTATTTTTCCAAAAAAATCATCTTTTGCATATATATATTAGATCTTTAGAGTTAGTTACATTGATGCATGGTCTCTCTCTATGATATACACACATTAAACATTTAGTAAAGATTCTATTACAATTACATGTTTGCTCTCTACTTTTCACTAGCTTGTAACACTAGAGGAAACTTACATGCTTGCTCTCTACTTTTCACTAGCTTGTAACACTGGAGACTTGATTAGACATTAGATTTTCTTTTCAAGTGCATGTAAAATGTTTGTTCTGCTATCATTGCTAAAACATGAAAAACTAAAATATGTATATAATGGTGGGACCTATTTACAAATAAATAACTAAATTAATTACACACATAGTCCCCGTTGTTTTGACTTTTTATTTTATTTTTTTATTTTAAACTTAAAAGGTTAACAAAAAAACTTGTACAATAAATATTTTATAAACAAGCAACGATTTTTAAAAGTGAACACCAAGCTTTAAATTACTTATTCACACCTCTATAGATTCTTACACGACCTGATCCTCGTTCAAAAAGAAATTTTAACCAACATTCATATATAACAATTACTTAAGAAGCTTTACCACTCAAATAAAGGATGAAAACTCACAACGGCTTTAATTAACTTTCTCAACTTTTCGAAAATAATTACAGCATGAATGCAATTAACATGTCAGCAAGCAACAATATACGTACACAAAAGTATATACATACACTCACCTACAAAGGCTTCAAATTAGAATCACTAAATATTTAAAAGCCACTTGTGAATTTGACCACTAAAGTGAATACTATATAGTTGTACAAATGGTGTATTCATGATCGAATCAATAAAGATTAAAGACCCTATACTAAATAGTTTTCACCTGTGTATATATAACACACAATATATACATACATATATATTAATATATTGGGAAATTGTGAGTTTTACAAGCCAGATTCTTATCAGTTAATCTGAAGTTTAGAAATCTCAGAATCCAGCTTCTGAACACTAGTTTCAGATAATTTGTTGAGCCAAGGATGCTGCAAACAACGGTCAGCAGTTGGTCGTTTTTCCGGTGCAAAATCAAGAATTGGAATCAAGAAATCTGCAAAATCGCGAGCATCATTTGCAGAAAATTTAAATTTGTCGGTTAGTAAGCGAGCAAGTGGAACATGTTTCAATCTACGGATCCTTTTGAGGTCACCATATCGATCAAAGTAGTCTTTCGATTGAAGGCCTCCAATGGCTATCTGTTAATATTAACAAAAAAACAGATCATCAAAAACTTATAATGAATGATTTTTATAAATGATATGCTTATTAATTAATTATTACCTTTCGAGGTATCTTCCCGAGTATCTCCATCATTAAAGCAAGGTGGTCCTGTAGTCATAATATTCCCATATCACCAAATCACAACAAATTTTAATTACAAATCCGCATACGCACAACTAGGGGTGTTTAACTTCAGATATCCGCCAGTTCGGATATCCAAAATTTTGGATACTTGATTTTCACTATCCGAATCCGTATCCAAAATGTCGGATATCTGAAATTTCGGATACGGATTCAGATATTAGATCGGATATCCAAAATGATTAATATATATATAAACTATAAAGACATATATATATAAATATTATATTTTTAGTTTATAAAAGTGATTAAATAACCTAAATATGAATTAAATATAAAATCACAAACATGTAAACTTAAAAATTTGGATTTGGTTATTTTCAAATAAATAATAATAAAAAAATTTATGTAAATATATTATTTTGGATAGTTCGGATATCTGAATATCCAAGAATTTCTAAAATCACTATCTGAAACCGTATCTGAATGGATATCTGGATTTTCGGATATTTTAGATTATCGGATAATTTGGATTCAGTTTCGGACTCGGATTTTTTTTTTTAACGAAATAAGAAAATAGTTGTTAAACGAAATAAGAAAACAGTTGTTGTTATTAACAAAAAACCAGATACAAAATAACTTTAATAAAAGTGCAAAAATGAATTATGAATACAATACCTCATCTTCACTATAACTTTGACCCGTTTTGGGAGCAAACAACGTTTCACCGGTAGCAAGCTCAAACGCGGTGCAACCAAACGACCACATATCAGCTGAATAAGTGTAACCCGACTTTAATATAACTTCAGGAGCTCTATACTGTCTGGTTTGAATTTCATCTGAATTTGGTCTATCAGCCCAACACGCGTTCCCAAAATCCGCAACTTTACACCTAAAATCAATCCCGTCAAGACACCTGTCCCCCGTTCTAACGGGTCGCACACCGCCCAACGAAGCCCGTCTTGCGGTTATCCTCGCAACCGCACACCTCGCCCGCTGCTTCAACTTTTTCTCAATACCATTAGCGACACATCCGCCATTGTTATTTATACTTCCCTCGGGTTTACTAACAATGGGGCCCGTTTTAGAGCGATTTGGATCATTTGACGGGTTTATGGTGGAAACGAGAAGTATGTTTTCGGGCTTTAGGTCGGTGTGTATTATACCAAGTTGTGTGTGTAAGTAATCTAATGCGGTTAGTATGCATCTACAAATGTCTTTTACTTTGTTTAATGGAAGACCTTTGTAACGATTGTATTTGATTAGTTGGAGAATGCTGTCACCGAGAAGTTCAAAGACCATGCAAAAATGTTGACCGTTTGGACCCGTATGCTTGAAGTGGTCAACTAAATGTATTACGCACTTTTTGTTATCCGGATCGTGTTTGGTGAGTGCAGAAACAAGTTCAATTTCATGGATGGCTGATTGTGCAAACTCAGGCGCGCTTTTTTGGATCTTGAGTGCGACATATTTCTAAATCATGAGTTTTGAATCGCAACACAACATTAGATATGATTATCAATACTCTAGAAATGTAGCGATTGCAGTAAGAATATTGAAACTTAGGCAAAGATGTATTAAAAGTTATAAAATATATAATATGTAATAAGATACTTTATAAGATAAATCGGTTAATGTAACTCTCTGCATCCTTCTGTAGTGATGATCTTAGTGGCAGATAAATTATAAAATGATGAAAGTAACTTGTAACTTAATACATTCGCATCAAAATTATCCTCAAACGCTATCATATCCAGAAGCTCGTGTTTAATAAAAATCAAATAAAGGATGAATTGACTTAAAACAATATAACAATCATCACTTGCTAACAAGGTGAATTGAGAAACACTGAGTATTTTGTAATAGATCCATATATTTTAATCTGTGAAACTGTAACCGGAAAGTAAAATACAGCAAACAATTTACAAAAGATGCAGGTTAATGTCAGAGAAAATTAATTTTTGCTTCTTAAACTACCCTTCAGATAACAGTTTTTGCTTACTTAACACCCTAAGGAGGCCTAATTGTTCATTAGTTCTTGATTAAGAAACAGATGAACTTCAACGGGATATACCAATTCAATACCAGTCCACAAATCCAAGATTTAAGTAGCATTTATATGAAATTTATTAGCCCCTGAGAGGAAATGAGTAAATCATAAAAAAAATTATCTATATATAAATGCAAACAGAGTAATGATTTCCCCTTTGGAAGATATAACCAGTTGGAACCATTGATTAAAGGATTAATTTGTGAGCTTGTATGTAATAAAAACAAATTATAACTGTGCATGATCATTAGGTCACAAAATTAAAGCAAAATAAACTTACAGATGTCTGGGAATCATACGCAAGCCAAACAGTGGAGAACTGGCCCCATCCGAGCTTCCGTTGAGCGATGTATCGACCACCGGCGAACGTATCGGCGACTCTAACCGCGTGGTAACCTCCTTTCCGGTACGAATCCATGCTTTCATTCTCCTCCTCCGACCCAGATGACGACGAACACGACATGATTAGATTGATCTGAGATACTCACTTGATATGAGAAAGAATTCGAGGAACTGTGTGAAGTATAATTTCTACTAGTTATGATAAACTTGAAATGAAATTATACACAAGTTTGGAGAGAAAAAAAGTTGGTTTTGGGAAGAACAGAAAGTGTGTTTTTGATGATTGTTATGGCAGTGCTGTGTGGCTTTCTAAGGCGCTCCTGCCTCCTGGTATCATACACTATCAAGTATCGACTGAAAAAAGTGAGACCCAACCATTTAAATTTATGGTTATTTTCGGCTATTTATCAGATTAAAAAGATATTATTATAACAGGAAAATGAATATGAGGCATGCGAAACCTTTTAAAATTATATTGTTTTGATTAAATCAATATAAAAAATAAATTGAATATTCTTTCTTTAATTCTTCTCCACCCACTTATGTATCATTCATGAAATAATAGTGAAAAATTATGTGAATTGATAGAAAACAACTTAAGAAAGTAGATTCAACTTATTTTTTATGTTGATTTAATCAAAACGACGTAATTTTGAATGGTTTCGCTTGTAAGTTAGATGTATAACAGCCTAATATTCACTTTCTCCGGTATTAAATTAATGTTCTTTCTTGTCTTACATTTTGTAAATAAGAAAAGAAAAAAACACTCACTATACACTTATTATGGATCAGTATATATCCTGCAATTCGAATGAACCATATAGCGTGATGATGATGGACAAAGTGTTAACCTTTTTGTAAATATAGCTAACTACGTATAGTATAACGATGAATCATTGGTGTTGAGGCATCAAATAGTGGTGCCCAAAGTGAATCGTTGGTGTAGAAGTATCAAACTATAAAGTGACAATTTGTTTCTAGCGATAGAAGAAAAAAATAAATGCTCCTCACATGGGGGCACATGGATGATGTTAGATGGCATAAATGGATGCCAGTATGTGTATAGGTTTAACTGGAACAAGAATGTAACCACGCTTACTACAAAAGCAAGTTTAAACTAAGACATTAAAAAGATAACTTGACCAACCCTAAAAATGAATAAAAAATAGAGTTTAAGTATTTGTTTATTTATTTGCTATAACTCATATATAGACCGGTGAACGCATGCTAATTGGTTAATTTGTAGCAACTCTATGAATAGCTTTCAATGTTGGCAACTCTATGAATAGCTTTCAATTGTAGAACAATATTATAACAATAATGTCTTATTCTATTGATAAAAACCATATCTATTTGACGATAGATGTTTCAATCAAAATTATCAAAGGAATTTGATTATTGAGATGATAATAATTTTCTTTTAACGAAGAGTTCCTAGACCTGACAATCCATACGCTACAAGCACAGCCCGCTACAGCTTCACGGTAGGGGTGTTCGTGGTCCAGTTTATACGGTTTTTGGATAAAACTGTGAACCAAACCGTTGGTAGCGGTTTTTCATCATTAAAAACCAAAACCGAACCGTTCTTAACGGTTTGGTCCGGTCCGGTTTTTAGTTTTTTTAGGTCTTTAATCCACTCTTGTTAGTAGTAAATCTCTAAAACAATGTTCATGCCTTATTTGTTATATTGAAGGTTTTTGTATTATAAAATGAAAATAATACTTTAGGCACTATCTAATTACGCGACAACAATGAAACAAGATCTTATCACATGAATAAGAAAATCTTGAAGAAGCCTACGTTCTTTTTTACTTGTTTCGTTCGATTATTAGGTTAGGTTTATTAGTTAGGGTTTAGTAATATTTTGAGCGTTGAATGTGAACCTAGTACTTACTAAACTAAAAAAGAAGAGCCGGATTTCTAAACTTTTACTTAGTGTGGACATGCATTTTACTATAGAGCCGGATTTTAAAACTTTTACGTAGTTACTATAACACCAAAGCCCAATTCACTCAAATAACTAACTAGCCAAGTTCACAAGAAGTTTTATTTAATAAACTTAATGTAATTAATAAAACATAGTTGATATGAAAATTTTAAAATTTCAAGACATAATTAATTATAACGGTCCGGTCCGGTTTTATACGACCGGTTTTTGGTGTAAACCGTTCATTGCGGTTTAAAACTTTTGAAACCGATCGATCAAAATTTATAAAAAAACCGACCGTGAAACCAAACCGATGACCGGTTTCACAGTTTCAAACTGAACCGTAACAAAGGGCCTAGGTTGGCGAGCACACTACCCGAGCAAACCTATTGCATCTGCATATGTGATAAAACTCATTACCAATATCTCTAACCGGGTTTTGAACCATACTCTCATTCAGCTTAAGCTTGATGAGAATCAACTCATCATAAGTCTTTTAAACATTGAGTGCGATTGAGGATAAATGATAAACGTCGTTGGCTATTGAGACGATAAATTATTAAATTAAAGTTAATACTTTTGTGTGTATATGTTTGTCATCTCCTAGAAGAACTGTTGTGGGCATCCTGGATCCGACGACTATAATGCATTTCGAGTCACAATTCGATTCGATCCCACAAATCGGAGGGAAGAAGTGAAGAACCATCACTAATCTTAGCAATCATCTTCGTCATTCCCACTGATTTCATCCACCTTTCAAAACCCTAAGTTTCAGATCCTGATTCGGTAATAGATCCATCCATCCATAACTTTGATTTCTATCTTCCATCCCCGATCTTCGAATTCAATTAGTGTTCGTCGATTGTAATTTCATAACCTACTGTATCTTTCGGCTCTTTTGAAATGGCGGGTGGGACGGTGAACACGGATCAATTCGAGTTGTACTTCAAAAGAGCAGATTTAGATCAAGATGGACGCGTCAGTGGCTCCGAAGCTGTTTCATTCTTTCAAGCCTCTGGTCTACCTAAGCCAGTTCTGGCTCAGGTAATTGATGTCGAGTAATTCTGGTTTACTAACAGAATTCTTCGTTTTCTGAAGTTATTTTCGTTTTTGATTTGCTTATTTAGTGGATCGAATTAGTTTGATAAATATTATGATACTATGTCTGAATATTAGTCTTCATTAGGTTCAGGCCAGATTCGATCTGTTTCACATCAGAATTCATGTATCAAATATGAATTAATATGAGTTGCATTTAGATGAAGACAAGTGCTTAGATGTTTTTGGTTATGGATTATAAAGTGATTATTTGATATTAAGTAGTAAGATTGAGATGATCAGCTGTATTTCAATATGCTTTTACTGCTTGAATGTGTTATCGGATGTTGATTGAGGGTTTGCAAATTCTAATTATTCAAGGACGGTAGTAGATAAACAATTAATTGACTTTTATTTTCTCCTTAGTAACAAATGGTTTCTTAGCTAGTATGACAGTAGTTATCTGAACCCTAAATAATAAGATGCTGAATACTCATAAATAGAAGTTCAGTTGTAACTTGTAATCACTTTAAAAATGCACATCCAAAGCTCCAAACACTTGGTTATAATTCAGTTAAGAATGTATTGTTCAGGAGAATGACTTGCTCTCTTAAACAGAAAAAGGATTCACATAATTTATTATTCTTAAATTGTAAAGGAGAACATTATTTTATAATTCAGTCAAGATTTTATTGTTCAGAAGAATTGACTTGCTCTTTGAGCAGAAACAGGGTGCACATAATCATTTTGTTTAGAATTTTTAAGGGTGTATATATAGTTCTCTCCTGGAGACTAACATTAACAATTTTTTAAAACTTTAACCTGCATCTTATATTCTTATGTTCACATCCATGTTTGAAAGTAATGGGCTTACAAAGATAATATATGTGCTATTGCGGTAGTCTTTGCTTCTTTGCATTTTTTCATAATATGTATTTGTCTGTGTGTAGATATGGACATATGCAGATCAAAATCGAAGCGGTTACCTCGGGCGAGCAGAGTTTTACAATTACCTGAAACTTGTAACTGTTGCACAAAGTAAGCGAGATCTTACTCCAGATATTGTAAAAGCAGCACTATACGGACCCGCTTCATCCAAAATTCCTCCACCGCAAATTAATCTACCTGCTTCAACTCCTCATCAGTCAAATCTAAATGTGGCGGGTTCAACCGGAAATGGTATAAGGGGTTATGCACCACAACCAGGTCAAGCCACGAGAGCCAATCATGGAGTGCCAGGTGGCGGGCCCAACATTTACAATGGTTCATTGACAAGTGGAGTACATTCTCCTCAAGTTCCTAATAATATTGCTACTACTACTAATAGTAGCTTATTGCAAAATGTTAAAGTTAATGGTTCTGCTGCTAATGTGTCTGCACCTAAAGATTTAAGCAATCGAGGCGTTGCGGGAAATGGGTTTGCATCGTTTGCTAATGTTGTCTCATCTCAAGCAAGTGTTTCATTGCCTGCTTCATCTGCTAGTGGGACCCAGTTCCCTAATGTTTCATTGCCTGCTGCCTCTGCTGGTGGGACCCAGTTCCCTAATGTTTCACTGCCTGCTTCCTCTGCTGGTGGGACCCAATTACCCCATAAACCCGTGCAAAGTCAGCAACCGAGTGCTAATCAGAACCACCAAATGCATTTGAACTTTAGACATAATCAGCAAGCTCCTGGATCTACAATGCCACCTGTCAGACCTGAAAATCTTCCTTCTTCACAACCGTGGCCTAAAATGTCACCGACTAGTATTCAAAAGTATACCAAAGTTTTCATGGAAGTAGATACGGATAGAGATGGGAAAATTACTGGTGAACAAGCGCGTAATTTGTTTTTGAGTTGGAAGTTGCCAAGAGGTATGTTAAGTTTCTTTCATTTTCCCTTACTTTATTGAGTTTTTTTTTTAGTTAGAAACAAAACTTAAATGCAAACCGTTTATTTGGCTTTGGATATACGATTTTGCAACCAAGTAAGATCATATCTGTGTAGAACGGAAATAAAGAGAGGATTTTTTGTTATTTTCTTTCTTTTGTGGCAACAAATTAGAAACGCAGTTAATAAACTACATAGGTTTAACTAGTTGATAGGAAGAGTAGGAGAATCAAAGAAGTTTTCATACATGCAAACTTGATCAATTTGTGCTATGTGACCTTCAAATAATAATGTCATATTGCATCCTTAAAATTATTTGGATTTTGATAAGTTAACAGCTACAGCAAAACATTAACACATTTTCACACATCTAACCATCCTTCAAGTACTCTCTTTGTGCATTATTTACAACAGAGGTAGATTTAGTAGTACTTTACTACTCTTCCATTAGGATTTTCTGTTATAATCACATGGTTATATAGATCTAAGATAAGAATTACGAAAATGACACTTTTGTTAAGTTTTATATGAAATTGTGTAAAAAGTACATTGTTGACATGTATTCTTTAGAAGGATATATTTCTTTAGAAGTGTAAAAAGTACATTGTTGACATGTATTCTTTTAATGCACCAAAGTAAACACCCCAACATACAAGCCATATGAGCAAAGCAAATAGTAAGTGGACCATTTAAAATGGCTAATTTATTGAAAGAAAGTTTTGTGAAGTGCAACCTATAAAATCTCTTGTGTCTTTTGTTTATGAAAGTATTATTTAGGACTTAGGAGTTTCTTGAATGGTTAAGTGAGTTAGAGGTGTGAAAAGCTAATAACAAGAAAGTTGATGAGGGTTATTATTGGTATTTCAGAGATCTTGAAGCAAGTTTGGGACTTGTCTGATGAGGACAATGACAGCATGCTTTCTCTCAAGGAGTTTTGTATTGCTTTGTATCTTATGGAACGATTCAGAGAAGGTCGTCCTCTTCCCAAGGTTTTACCACCCAATATCTTTGATGGTCACTTTCAAACACCTGCTGCTGCACCACTATGGAGACCTCCACCAGGTATATTTATCTTCTTGATTTTTCAATACAAAAAAAATATATATTGTTTCAATAAAATGATATGGGAGATTTTATTCATTTGAGATGAAACATTAACTTACCAACCAGTAGTTTTGACTTTTGATTAATAACTAATATATTGTAGGTGTCCAACAAGCACATGGAATGACGGGTCCACGCCAGGTGGTATCTGTTGCAGCTAGACCACCTCGTCCGGTTCCGGTCCCGGTTCCAGGTCCAATGAACGAGGCTGATGAACAACACCAGCCTAAACAGCGTAAACAGACCGTTCCTGTACTGGAAAAGCATCTAGTGGACCAACTTAGCACCGAAGAGCAAAAATCTCTGAATTCTAAGTTCCAAGAGGCGACTGAGGCAGATAAAAAGGTAAAACAAGATTTTTTTTGAGCTTATGACTGAAATTCTGCTGCATGTTGTTAGTGAGTAGACATAATTAATAAGACAATTTATACAAATAGTTAGTAGCAGGCAATTTAATTAAACAACTCATAAACATGAAGCATGTAAAAGTTCCAACTGTTTTTTGGTCAAAGGTGTGTGATATGTTTACTTGTTCTTGACACACAGGTGGGTGAACTGGAAAAAGAGATATTGGAAGCTAGACAAAAGATTGAGTTCTACCGAAACAAGATGCAGGAAATTGTGAGTTTACCTCCTTTATAATCAGTTATATCCTTCATGTTTATGTGTGTTTTAGAACTATTACAAGTAGATGATGATATTCAACTTGATTCAGTATTTTCATAAATTGCATTAGCATTAGCCAAGGAAGGTGGAGAAACATGGTTCTAGATTCATGCATTTCGTTTTAATTGATGATTGTTTAAATGAAATGAAGTTTTGCTTGTTTATTGGATATTTCAGTTCTGGTACTTGTTACTTTAAATTGGTGATTGTTTGTTAGAATGAGATGAAATTTTAGGATATCAAATTTCAGCTTTGGTACTAAATTACTTATAGTTTAAAAGGGTAAAAGTTGTTACTTTATAAACTGGGGTGCAACTGTTTGGAATTTTCTTTATTACATTTGGAGAATTTATCTAAACATGTTTGTAAATTTCATGACCATCATATATATTGTATTTTTTTTAATTTACAGGTTTTGTACAAGAGCAGATGTGACTCTAGATTAAATGAGATCACAGAAAGGGTTTCCGGTGATAAAAAAGAGGTATTTTGCCTTATGCTTGATTTATATGAACATACACACATACGAATGTACACATACATGTATATATATATATACACGTATGTATGTGTGTGTATATTTTGAAATATTAAATGCTGTTCTGTGTTTCTAGGTTGAATCACTGTCAAAGAAATATGAAGAGAAATACAAACAAGCTGGAGATGTAGCTTCTAAGTTATCTATTGAGGAGGCCACATTTCGCGATATTCAGGTCTACTAGTAAGCTTTTCTTGAGGTTCATTTCTCAAAATATTAATGCGACTGATGCAATATTTGTTTTATTTTTTTTTTTGTTATTAGGATAAAAAGATGGAACTTTACCGAGCAATAGTCAAGCTTGAGCAAGATGGAAAACCTGATGAAATTCAGGTAGGTTGCTTTTTGAATAAATCTCCTTTTTCTATTTTATTTTTCTTGTGGAACATTTTTTTAACCTCCTGACTGTGTAGGCCCGTGCTGATCGCATTCAAGCGGATCTTGAGGAGCAAGTAAAAATGTTGAATGAGCGCTGCAAAATGTATGGATTGCGTGGGAAGCCAACATCTCTGCTTGAGCTGCCTTTTGGTAATTTACTATATTGCCCCTCTGCTTTTTTATTTTCACAAAACCTAGCTATTCGGTTAATAGTTACCGTTTAAGTTATACTTGTTCATAATTAGAAATGAATTCTCTTTTGTCACCTAAATCAGTTGATCTACTGGATTGTTTATCCTTTATCGGGTAAATTAATCTTAATTATTTCTTTGATGACATTGACAATTGGATGCCTTGTAATAATCTTTCGTTGATTTGAATTGTTAGTTGTACTTGATGCATATGCGTATGCGGTAAACAACTAATTTTATTTTATCATTAGGTGTGAAGGAACTTTTATTGGTTATTTTTATATAATTTGTTCAGGTTGGCAAAGTGGTATTCAAGAAGGAGCAGCTGATTGGGATGAAAAGTGGGATACATTTGAAGATGATGATGGTAAATTTACACCATACCTACTAGAAATTAAATTTGATATACGCGCGAGTTTTATGATCGTTTAATTTTGCATTTTGCTGCAGGTTTCACCTTTGTAAAAGAGCTCACACTTGATGTCCAAAATGTTATAGCACCTCCTAAACCAAAATCAAAAGAAAATAAATCTACAACCCGAGACGGTGCGAATGCAATTTCAACTGCTTCAGATGCTGAAAAGTTGACACCAGATATTGAACCAAATGAGAAAGATAAAGAGACAAAGAAAGAAAAAGAGAGTCCACCTGGCAGCCCAGCAGCTAGTATTAAGGAACCAGAAAGCCCACCTAACAAGATTTTTCATGAAAAAACACAAAGGTACTCAGTTTATTTAATTTTTAAGTACATACCATAAAAAACCAACAAACATTCTTATTTTGCATGAAAAGTCCATGAACCTAGTTTTGATAATTGAAGTCCATAAATTAAGTGAAATTGTTTGTTTGGCTTTAAACTGATCAAAATCTGATAAAGTGACAGTCAACATTTTTGCAAAAAAAGAATAAAATTATATCATTATCATCTTATTTTGACCAATTTAGAATGTAATAAGTCATTATTATAGACAAGTTTATGTATTATTATTATTTTTTTTTTGTTAAAAGACGCATTCCTTAACAATTTTATTTATTTGATTATTATTATTATTTTTTTTTACTGATGCAGTGAACATTCAGACGGTCAGTCGGTTATTTCTGGTGACAAAGATATCAATGAGACTGGTTGGGGTACATTTGACACAAGTTATGATTCAGATGCAGCAACTTGGGATTTCAATGCTACAAAACCATATAAGGTGTGTGTGTGTGTGTAATTTTTATATATGAATCGTGTTTTGTAAATGATGATAATGATTATGATGCAGGATGAGAGTAAACAATTGTTTGATGATTGGGGAAGCCTAAACCCTATAAAAACAGAGCTTCCCGAAAAGGCGACTTTCAAGTTTGATTCTGTTCCCGGAACACCCGCGTATGATTCCCCCACAACCGGAGACAATTTGTTCCAAAACCACGGTTTATTTTCTTCAGCTTTTGCGGACTCGGTTCCCAGTACACCTGCTTACAGTTACGCGGGTTCTCCAAGACAACAACCGTTTGCTTCTGTTTTTGCTGACTCGGTTCCAAGCACGCCTATGTACACAACCAACTCACCGCGAGAAGAACACGCGTTCACCAACAACTTTTCAAGATTCGATTCCTTCAACAGCACCACTCCTAGCGACGCTGGAATCTTCCAACCCCGAGATTCCTTTTCAAGATTCGATTCATTCCGCAGCACCGCTCAAGATTCTGAGTATGACCAAAATACCCTTACCAGATTCGATTCCATGCGCAGCACTACCACCGATTCAAATTTCGGCCATTCGCTGTTCCAAAACCCGAATGAATCTTTCTCAAGATTTGATTCTATGAAAAGCACCAACGAGTCGTCTGATTTCAGTTATGGTTTTCCGTCATTTGATGACCCGGATACATTCGGGTCAAGCGGCCCGTTCATGTCACATGACCCGTTTAAGACGACAGTGGAGAGTGAAACTCCAAGAAGAGATTCCGTAGACGGTTGGAAGGCGTTTTAATTAGTATTCATGTTCGGGTTTTGAAACTTGTTGTATAGCCATGTTTGTTTGCTTTTTTTTTTGTTGGTTTGTTTGTTTGGTTTGTTTGATTGTTTGTTTTGGAAATGGCAGATTCTGCTTTTAGAGCTATCAAAATGCAGCCAATTGATGTGTTTATGTTAAATTTTTCAGATTTTAATATTTTAGACAGCATGAATTCTGTGTTGTGAGTATTCAATTTGTAATTTGCTATTGGATTCTATCATTTGTATTTACATCTTCTAGTTATAGCTAAACATCTGACTAACTACTTGTTTAACTACTTAACTGCTATTAACAACAATAACTAACTTTTTAACTACTTACTAAAACTGGCATGTATCAGCCTACAAAGATTAACATAAAGAACTTCGAACGTAAAAAAATCAAAGATTAACATAAAGAGCTTTGAACGAAAAAAAATAATTTATGGTTACTTAAGTATAGATTCTGGATAAATAGATAATGTATTAACTGTAACATATAAAACCAAAATGAAATTATATTAGTGTGAACTATAGGGCAAGTCTAACAGAAATTTTAAAAGTAATCTGAAAACGGTTCATGTAACTTCTGAAATTTTTAAAAGTAAACGGTTCATGTAACTTTTAATATAAAACATTATTAGATCTTTGAAGCTCGGTTGTAACAATTTCATAAATATTTTATTAGAACTTTTAAACACTAAACCATTGGCCAAAGGGCTAAAACTTAGACAACAGTAAATAATTACATGTCACATTTGTACAAATGGTAATATGACAACTTTATCTATAATCGACAAAAAATATATATGTATATTTCTCTCAAGATTGGGGACATTAAAGTACAAGTCTTATTATTTGTCTTGCAACAAGATGATAAATGAAAAAACCAAAAACGGAACATGTATCAAAAATGATGAACAAAACTAGCTGTTTAATCAATTTGTACAAATTAACTTTGACCTAGAAACTCAACAAAATGGATTCAAGTCAAAACCAACAAAACACTTGAATTTGATTGGTTTTAAGTCAAACATTGTCCAAAACACCCTTCAAAACATCAAGTCCTTCAACCGATATGCTCCGTCGTCTGTTCATTTTGGGTATTTCGATCTTGGGCGGTGGATCAGATGAGAAACAAACAACCACAACCGTCAGATTATCACAACTGTTGCGCTTTAACGCCTCCCTCACAAGTTCTCTTGAACACTTATCAGGATCATTATGTAACATAAGTTCCTTTCTTACAATTGTTACCGCGTATTGGCTACTCATCACATCCCATAAACCATCACACGCGATAATCAGAAACTCATCTTCTTCAGTTAATATTATTTCTTCCAGTTCTGGTTCAGCACTTAAGGGTCCATCTGAACCTTTTGGACCCTTCATGTGCCAGTCGCCTAATGCACGCGCGACTGACAGTTGACCGTTGAGATACCCGTCATAAATCACACCTCCAAGTTTCTCTATTCTCATTTTCTCAGATGTGCAACTTGGTTTGTGGTCAGTTGAAAGCTCGATTGCGCGTCCTCGTTTTCCTAGTACAGCTCTCGAGTCGCCAGCATTTGCGATTAACATATTCCTGTAAATACCCGTAAATTAATAAACAAAAGTTCACATATATACAAATATCCAAATCTTGGTGCCTCGCGATATGTCAAGGTAGTTTTGAACCCACCCGCGTGCATTGCGACACGCTAAACCGTAAAAATTAACATCCTCAAAACTTTATAAAATAAAGTCAAATTTTACGTAAACCTACTTGCGCGCGCATTGAACTATGAAAATTGACATTAGAAATTTTTCAGATTTAACGACGTGTACACAAGTAATTAGATGACTTGTACATTATTACGCGCAACTCAATCTTGAATGAAACTTACATCGAAATGTGGATAAAATAAGAACGTCGCAACAATATATCTCGAATAATAATATAATATAAAACATCTTATTTAAAAGTTATAAACGGATCAAACGAAAAAAAAAAAGCTTATGTTGCTTCTACCATATGCCTAACTTCATGTAATATTTATGATCAGTGTTTTTTACATGTAGCACAGACATTGACAATTGTTATTTATATAATACAAGGAATATAAAAATAAAAAATAAAAAATATAAGAAATAAAATAAAAAATATAAAATATAAAAGTAGATTACCTTCCTAATATGAGTGCAGTCAATGCAGTAGTACCAGAAGAATTATCAAGAGATCTTGTATCCGCTAGCGCGTGATCAACTTTTGCAAAAGCATTCTTAACCGCTTTTTTCACCCCCTTTGGGAAAATAGAATCCTCAAGAATAAACTCAAGAATGTTTCTTTTAGTAAATGATGCAGCATCAACGCCACCATGTCCGTCAAACACCTGCAATAATAATAATAATAATTTAAATACATAAAATATGTGTCAAAGACTAGTTTAGTTTCTTTGTCATACTTGATTAAGAGAATTAGATGTTTATGTTACCCCATAAAATGCTCCATGAAAAGGGTAATCTGGTTGTTGATCTAAATGTTGTTGAAGATCATCTACACATATATATTCATCTTCCATATATGGTTTTGGACCCATTTCTGAACAACTTCCAGATCGGAAGATGGGTGAATACGCGCATTTCTCGTTTTGTGGTGAATTCGAGCCACCACCTTTGGTTGTTGATTTCTTTACAAACAGATAAAAAAGAACAGTTATTAGGAAACCTAAAAGATATAATGTACTACATTATAGTCACATAATTATTTGTCTTAAATCTGTGTTTGTAATCATGAAAATGTTGGAATTAAGTAGAAGAACACCATTATCAACATTTAAGCATAATAGAAAGCGTAGTAAGGGTGCTTGAATATGTGTTTTCAAACTTATAAGTGCAACATGAAGTATCTAAAAATTTAAATAATAATTACAAGCAGATTTTTGCCAACATGGACACACCTCAGAAATTGATTAATCTAAAGTGCTTTGCAATATTTTTAACCAATTTAAGTCGTAGTTTAGAGAAAATTATATAGAAGAAAGCTAAATATATATTAAAATAATTAAACATATCTGTAAATTTAACATGAGAAGTTTGATGTAAAATGTTGTTTGATCTTCAATGTACTATTCTTAGTATCAATCACTTGAATGCTGAAGAAAAAACATGGAAAATGGACCAAATGACAGAAGATTTGTTGGTCAGTTTGTTTATGAAATCTTACTCACCAGATATTTAAATAAAAAAAAAACAATTAATGAATTCATCTACAACATACTATGATCATGACCCATAGAAAGTATACATGTAGCAGTGAAACCTAATTATCTAATCATGAAGTGATAAAGAAAGATCATGGAAAACTGATCAAACAACAAAAAATGCAACTTTTGTTCCTAAAACAGAAATGTGGGTCATGTTGATAAATCGTAAAATTACTTATCAAATTATAGATCAAACCCGAAAACAACTTCTTATCAATTCAAATTTACAAAAAATGATTCTCAGAAACAGAAATTGGGGTGACTTTTAGGAAAATAACTAACCGAATCAGAGGTGCCAGCTAACATCGCTTGGCTGATACAATGTCGCATAGGTTGCTGATTCCTTGGAGGTTTAGCAGCATTCGGTTGATTAATATTATCCGAATCTTCAGGTTCATCATCATCTTCCATAGGAGGAACACATTCCTTCAAATACCTATTGTCTAATGACGTACATTGAGGCCATACATCAGTCCCAGGGCCCATTTATCTGAATCAATTCATCGAACACTTGGTGTGCAATCTAAATAAATAGAAATTTAATCTAGACAGTTCATCAACAGCCCATTGTGTTGTTACAGTATATAACCAGCTGTTAATCCTCGATCCATAAGCAACCAATTACACTAGAAGATTAATCAATTGTTTCTTGAAATTGGTGAACACCCACATGCCAAAAGTAGCTAATTTTGAGTGAATTGTTGAAGGAAACATATGCATGGATCAAGAAAGACGGAAAAATGGAAAATTGAAGAAGAAAGTAATGAAGAAGATGGAGAGAAGAGAATCAATTACGGAAGCAAAGTAGACGGAACGGGAGAACCATTGTTTTGTTTTTGTTTGAGTTTGAGATGGGATCCAATGTTGCGTTAAAAGTGAGGAAGTTATGACACGTGGGAGACAGCTTTGTGTTTTCATGGTGTTTCAGTTGACCTAGCGAAACCTTTTGGAAAGACTACAACGCCCAAAAAGATTGTTTATGAATCATGATTAGGGCACTCGGAGTCCTCCCGTTATTCCCCAGTTTCCCACTGTCACATCAGCGTTACATCAGCGTTCCCCACCTTTCCCCATTTCACTTGCAACCCTCCCACTTTTCCCCACTTTCCCTAATTTTCCACCTTATCATCCAAACCACCACTACCACCAATACAAACACCACCACCTGCTACCACCAACACCACCATCTGCTACAACCACCACCAATAC
>WOUH02000045.1:4855214-4877644 GCA_009936405.2 Stevia rebaudiana | reverse complement strand
ATTCTCTAAGATTGCATATCTTTCTCTCCAAGTGACTTGCTTATTTATAGTTAGTTAGAGTGGGGCCCATTGGTGAGAAAGGCATGTGCACTACCAATGGCCCGGATGCGTGTTGCTTTCTGAGGGCCTCTAGATTTCTGCCACGTGTCATTAGTTTGTTATAGCTTTCCCGCCTTTTTCTTTCATGCGCCGGGTCGGTTTAGTTTGGGGTTTTCCGGGCGGGTTTTATCCGTTTTACTTACTATCCTCTATATAACTTATTAACTTTTTACATCATAAAAGTAAATCTAAACACTTTTTAAAAAACTCTTTTTTGAAAAGTTATAAGTTAATAAGGAAATTTGACAAAAAGTCATTTTGAAGTTAAATAAGGAATCTCAAATACTCCATAAGTGTAAGTAGACGAGAATTTCGAATACCAGAAAGATGTTGACTTATTTTAAGTAAAAAATTAGTGTGATGGTAGTGAAAGTTAAATGTTAGTTTGCTATGAACAATTGTTTAATCAAAAGCAAGAAGCAAGATTACAACATATAGAATTCTAAGAACAACAGATTCAATTGATAACGGTAACAACCATTCGGTAGGGTAGGAATATTTATCAGTTCGGTTAAAAGGGTTTTGCAGTCGATACCAAAATCAAAACAATTTGAGTTCACGTAGTTCGAACCTAAAAGGAGACCAAATTCATATACGGTTCAAGTTTTGGCTTCGAACGAAAATTGAATAACCACTAAATGTTATTGGATTATATTAACTAACAAAATAAGATTAGGCTAAAACTATCGTTAGATTAGGTTAAATGATAAAACTTCAATAGCTATTTGTTTGTTATTCGGTTTGAACCAGGTTCAAAATTAGGGAACCAAATACCAAAAACCCAATTTGGTTTTGTTTTAAATTGAACCTGAAACAAATGTATAATTCAATTCAGTTTTAAATGGTCTTGGTTCGGTTCGGTCTAATCAATTTAAAACTGGATACTAAACACTAATAGGATTTATAGCTAAGTTGTCAAGTAGGATAGAACTCCAATAATTGCATGAATAGACTTGTGGTTCTTGTGGCATTCTAATAGGCAAATTGTTTTCTAAGCTTTCTTCTTCATCTTTTACAACCTCAAACAAGTTTATTTGTCTAGTTTTGCTTTTATGGGCATGTACAAACTTTTTTTGAGCAAAAATAACATTCACCTAGTGTCCATTTTTTTTCTAATTCTTTACTTGGTTATCTTTCTTTTCGAGCAACAATAACATTCTCCCTGTGTCCTTTTCCATCTAATTCTTTACTTAATAATCTTTGGTTAGAATTCTTTTAAACAATAGGGGTTGTTGTGGTAGTGGCTACATTCATAAGGTTAACGATCTTGTTTGTGTACTTAAATTTGTTGTATCTTAATAGAGTTACATTAGCGTTTGAAAATGTTAACCCACTAGTGTTATGTGACAATGAAAATTTGTTGTTATAAGAGGCATTTTGACTTGTTTCTGAAGTACAAGCATCTCTTAGCTAGATTTTGTGCTCAAAACATCTTAAGAGGATATCCTATTTCTGGCTTAATGAGCACAACATAACTTAACTCTCACATAGTGTGACTAATGCATCAAAGGCTTCATGATATTCTTTTAATAATGTATTAGTTTGAGTGAGTCACTAACTTTCTTCCATAGCATTTTGACATTTTCCACTAGATAATTGTTGTAAAAACTTACAGTTGATCTTTTGTATACCATTTAGAAATGATCATTGTGTTTCAGCTTTATAATGTTAAATATTTTATATAAATTTAGGAAAATGCGATATATGATTAAAAAAGGAGATGGAGATTGAGAATATTCTTGTTATTTAACGGTCAATGACGCACACATCCTTGACTTGTTATAGAAGTTGAATTTCAATTCCCCACTGAACGCATTTAACATCTGATCTCAACCACTCCTTTATTATTCCTGCACGAATCTTCACTGAGTTCCAGCCTCCTCTGTAATCCCAATCTCTTTCTTTCTGCTAACTCTGAACTCTAACAAAAAACTTTATAAATTGTTGGCTTTCTTTTAAATCATCTTCGTTATGTTCTGATCTTCTTTCCTTCCCGTTTTCTCTGCAAATTTGGACTGATTTTGATACATGGGTGTTTTATATTTCGATGTTTCATCTTCATTTGAACCTGACCACAAGGTGTTCGACGTTTTTCCTGAACCAAAAGTTTAAAACATATCACTTATCGTTGCTCACTGAACTACTGTTGATTACTTTAGTCACAAGTTGACATTATTTAAGTCCAACGGCTTTCACCCTCCTTGTATTTTTCACCAAAGTTTTGAATTTTAGGGTTTTAAAGACTTCTGGCTATGAATATTGTTTGGGGCTTGTTGGTGATTATGTTTTTTTTCAATGGATATTTCAATAAGGAACAATGGCAGACTTATGCTGAATCTCAGGTATACACGCAGGGTACCCCAAAACTTTATGTTTCTAACTGTTAAAAATATTAACTTTTTATTTTTGTTATCATGTAACAAATCCAAATTTTCTTTCCTTTAAGATTCTTCAATCTTATTTCAGATCACAGGGAATGATAGTATACCTTCAAGACCAGATGTAGTAAATATTGGATCCATATTGACTCTTGATTCGATCATAGGAAAGGTTGCGAAAATAGGTTTAGAAGCTGCAGTAGATGATGTGAATAATGATCCAACTATTCTTAATGGCATCAAGCTGAATCTAACCATACATGATTCCAATTTTAGTGATTTTCTCAGTATCATGGAGGGTATGTTTTTTAATTTTAAACACTTGATTATTTAAAGTTTTTGACAAAATGATTTATACCAACAGAGCTTTACAAGAATCACCAATTTTGGTCTGTTACTCAACCCATATGATCACATAAAGACATAGAAAAGCATAAGATGTTGCCAATATTGGCACATACAACCAGAATTCTAGTTTATTAATAAAAGAACTTAGATTTTCTACCTTAGATAACTTGTAAAAAAAAAAAAACCTGAAAAAAATAATGGAATTATCTGAATATGGACACTTTAGTTGGTTATGACCTATGGGAGACCTTAATTTTACATATATGGTTTAACAAATTGTGATATTAATCAGTCATTAAATTATAAATTAATTGGCTTTTACTTTGCAACAGCTTTAAAATTAATGGAGACTGAAAGTGTGGCGTTAATAGGACCCCAAACATCGGTTTTAGCTCACATGATCTCACATATTGTGAACGAACTTCAAGTCCCATTATTATCTTTCACCGCAACGGACCCCACATTATCCTCAAACCAATACCCGTTTTTCATCCGAACAACTCACAGTGATGTTTTCCAAATGGCTGCAATAGCCGACATTGTGAATTACTATGAATGGAAACAAGTTGTCGCCATTTACATCGATGATGATCATGGGAGAAATGGAATAACTTCATTAGCAGACAAATTAGCTGATAAAAGGTGTAAGATTTCCCATAAAGCCCCTATTAAACCTGAAGCAACACACGCAGAGATAAGAGAAATAATTCTTCAAGTTGCCTTAATGGAATCTAGAGTTATTGTAGTTCATACTTATGCTAATTGGGGATTAGATATCCTTGAAGTTGCTAATGATCTTCATATGATGGATAGTGGGTTTGTTTGGATTACAACAAATTGGCTTTCGACTATTATAGATATAACTTCATTAACAAACCCTACATCATTCTTTTCTGTTATGCAAGGAGTTATTACATTGAGATCATACATAAAAGACTCACAACTTAAAAGTAATTTTGTAAAAAAGTGGGAAAACATGACAACAACATTGGGTTTAAGTACATATTCTATGTACGCGTACGACACTATTTGGTTACTTGCACGCGCTCTTGATAATTTCTTCAATCAAGGTGGAAACATTTCCTTCTCAAAAGATCCAGAATTTAAGTATTCACAAGGCGGATTCTTGAATCTTGATTCCTTAAGGATCTTTAACGAAGGAAATTTGTTGCTTAAAAACATTTTAAAAGTCAAAATGAACGGAACAACGGGTCAAATTGAGTTCACTTCTGATAAAAATCTAATTTCTCCGGCTTTTGAAGTTATTAATGTGATTGGTACCGGGTTTAGAAGAGTTGGTTATTGGTCAAACTCTTCAGGTCTCTCAAAAACGGTTCCAAATCAAAATCAAACGGTTCAAAATAATTCATCGGAGTTGTTGTATAGTGTAATTTGGCCCGGTGAAATGGTTAAAAAGCCTCTTGGATGGGTTTTTCCTCATAATGGAAATCAGTTGAAAATCGGTGTTCCGAAACAAGTTAGTTTTACTGAGTTTGTTGAAGAAGTTAAAGGAACTGATATATATAGTGGATATTGTATTGATGTGTTTACTTCTGCAATAAACTTGCTTCCATATGCGGTCCCATATAAATTTTATCCGTATGGAGATGGTTATCATGATCCAAGTGTTACTCATCTTGTGAGCTTGATAAATGCCGGTGTTAGTGTCTCTTTCTTAATTCTTTTATTTTATCTAAAGGGCATTTTGGGTATTTTTGTTAAGTTCAAAAAAGGTCAAAACACTTCATGTCTAAGTTCGGTACTATATTTTAACAGTAACAAGTTTGGGTATCAAGGCTGTTTTTTGTTAAATTTGGGTTAAATGACCAAAATACCCTTTGACTTTTTTACCGTAATTTAACAAAAAATAGCCTTAATACCCAACCATGTTACTTTAAAGTCATAGTACCAAACCTGTTACTTTAATCGAACCACAAGAAATCATCATTGTAATTAGCTCAATTCTTAATATTCTATTATGAGTTAATTTCTTTTTTGGTGTATGTGGTTTACATAAAATTGCCATTTTCATCCAAAATTTGAAATATTGCCATTTTCGTCCCTGTGGTTTTCATTTTGTTTCCGTTTAAGTCCGATGAATAAGTGAATTGTGTTAAGGTGTTGGATTAAAATGGCAAGAAAATGAAAATCACAGCGATGGAAATGGCAAGAAAATAAAAGCACGGGGACAAAAATGGGCAAGATTTCAAATTTTGGATGAAAATGGCAATTTTAAGTAAATCAACCAAAAAAGAAATTAACTCTTCTATTATTCAACCTGTTTGAAATAAAAACAAGTCCTAAATTACCCTTATGATTTCTTTCGGTTAGATTTTTATTGGAATTGTTGTAGGTCTATGATGCTGTTGTGGGAGACATTGCGATCACCACTAACCGGAGCCGAATGGCAGATTTCACTCAACCATTTACCGAGTCGGGTATGGTTGTGGTGGCACCCGTAAGGAGGTTAAATTCTGGAGCATGGGCTTTTCTCAGGCCATTTTCTGCAAAATTGTGGTTTGTTACTGCGATTTTTTTTCTTCTTGTTGCTGCGGTTGTTTGGATTCTTGAACATCGTATAAATGATGAATTTCGTGGGCCCCCTAAACAACAAATCATCACCGCCCTATGGTAATTGTCTATGATAACATTCTATATGATGCATTGTATCCAAGGTGACATAATGGGCGGGTCAGAACATGTGAAATTGGGTCGGGTCAAATTGGTCATCTTTGGGTTGTGTTAGCTCAACAAATACTATCTATGTCTGGTTCTTATGGAATTTTTACATGTGTTTATTATGATTATAAAAACTATGTTCTTACAGAAATAACCCGAACTTTTTATGTTAAGTGATTTTGGAGGTTTTATACCTGCAGATAACTTTTGATCCGACTTAAGCTCGTTGTAGATAAAGTTTAAAATTTGCGAAAATAAAATAAAATAAATAAATAAATAAATAAAAAATAAAATAAATTACATAGTAAGGCAGTAAGCTACTTTCTCACTATGTAATTTTTTTTTATTTTTTATTTTGCATAATAATTCTCTCCCTACAATTTTAGTGGGATTTTACTGGGTATGTTTAATAATAATAATAAATAATAATTTAATAAAATAAACTACTTTCTCACTAACAGTCTGTGATTTGTTCTTGACAGGTTTAGCTTTTCAACCTTATTTTTTTCTCATAGTAAGTTACTCTATATGATATTTATATAACAATCTCATATTGTTTTATTTTAAAAATATCTAATCCAGCACAGTCTATAGTTTCATATCTATTGTTCAAAATCAAACTTATTTTGAATAAGCATAAGCCATGTTGACTTCAAAAGTCAAAAGTCAAACCATTTTTTTTTTAAGTGACTATCTAACATTAGTTAACCATGATTAATGCAGGACAGAATATGATAAGTACACTCGGTAGAATCACACTAATAATGTGGTTATTTGTGGTTCTAATAATCAGTTCCAGTTACACTGCAAGTCTGACATCAATCTTAACAGTACAGAAACTTTCTTCGCCTATTGAAGGAATCGATAGTTTACGATTAAGTAACGATCCAATCGGTTACCAACAAAGTTCTTTTGTTAAAAATTATCTGATTGAAGAACTTGGAATCGATGAAAGTAGACTTGTTGCACTTGATTTGCCAGAAGATTATGAAAACGCGTTGAAGAATGGTCCGAATAATGGCGGTGTTGCTGCAGTTGTTGATGAACGTCCTTATATTGAACTTTTTCTTTCGACCCGTTGCCAGTTCAGCATCGTTGGACCCGAATTTACCAAAAATGGTTGGGGATTTGTAAGTGAAAAATATATTATCTGATTTTGAATATTATTATATTTTGTTTTTGCTAAAGTTTGAATTTGATATTAGCATGAGTTGCGATTCCTGACATGACACGGAAATAATCAGGTCGAGGTTTTTCGTATCTAACCGTTTAATAAACAAGCCGTGTTTGAGTTAACTTGTTTAACCCGGTTAATTAAACGTGTCGTGTTTGGGTTGACCTGTTTAACCCAAATAATCAAACGGGTTGCGTTCGGGTTAACCTGTTTAACCCTTTTAATTAAACAAGCCTTGTTTGGGTTAACATATTTAACATGTTTAATTAAATGTGTCATGTTTGAATTGACTTGTTTAACCCGTTTAATAAAACGGGTCATGTTTGGGTTAACTTGTTTAACCCGTATAATTAAATGTCTCGTGTTTGGGTTGACCAGTTTAATCCGTTCAATCAAACGGGTCATGTTCGGGTTAACCTCTTTGACCCTTATAATTAATCAAGCCGTGATTGGGTTAAAATGTTTTATAACCCGTTTAATTAACTGTGTCGTGTTTGGATTGACCTGATTAACCCGTTTAATGTCACCCGTTTGACTCGTCGGGTTCGGGTTAGGGTTGATGTCTTTGACAGAAATTAATTATGGGCTATCGGGTTCAACAACCAACCCGAAACCCATTAACCCACGAACCCGAAACCCATTAACCCCCAACTTGATTGGACGTTGAATATCAAGACATAATTACTTTGTTCTTGACTTGATATCTTTATTCAAAATTATTAAACTTAATTTTCCTAAATTGTTGATTTCTTATAGGCGTTTCCGCGAGACTCTTTACTTGCAGTAGACATATCTACCGCCATTTTGAAACTGTCAGAAAGCGGTGAGTTACAAAGGATCCACGACAAATGGCTAACACGAAGTGCGTGTAGTTCACAAGGGTCAAAGTTTGAGGTTGACCGACTCGAGTTAAAGAGCTTCAAAGGTCTGTTTTTCATATGTGGGCTCGCTTGTATCCTTGCTCTTTTTATATATTTGGGTCTCATCATACGCCAATATACGAAACACAAACCCGATCTTTCTGAACCATCGAGTCAAAGCTTCAAATCAGGACGCCTTAAAACTTTCATGTCTTTTGTTGATGAAAAACACGAGTCGGTTAAAGATCGTTCTCAAAAAAGGGTTAAAGAAGCTACTTCAAGTACAAATGTTGACGAAAATGATTTATCAGTTGGCGGGCTTAGAAGCACACGAAGAGAATCGTTATCAGACACGCCAGATGGATATCGTTTCGAGTCGTGTTCATGAGAAACTTGTTTTTCTAAATAAGATAGATAATTGCATATATGTATCCATCAAAAGATTAAATATAACTTTTATTAAATGTACATATATACACTTTTTTTGTTGTATTACAAATGCTGAAAACACACTATGTAATGCAACTCTAGAAGCAGATTATGAAGCCAATTTGTTTAGCTTGGAAACGGTTTACTCAACTTCAACACTAGAACAGAAACAATATGTTATCGTTTGAATGAGTAAAAAACATCTAGAAGTTGATCATTTTCATGGTCATGTTTATATAATTGGATATACTTAGGACCAAATGAGAAAATTAAAATATACATTGATATGAGTTAGGAGGTGTAAAGTGCAAGCTCAATCAAAACTATTCTAATTTCTAATATTATAAAAACATTTATGGGCGAAACTCATAGACTATGAGAAATTCAAGAGGCACCAATTGATATTTTTAATGTTGGGTGCACATAAGACACAAATTATTAAAGAATGGTATATTTGATATTTTTAATACATGCTATCAATGAGTAATATTAAAACTGTTATAAACTTTGGCTAACCCACCAATAATGCATGGAGGATGTACTTGATTTGAATTTGATATATGCCCTTTTTGGGCTATAAACGAGTTGTATCTTTGGAGTGAATTCAGGTTTAAACCCAAAAGAGACAAGCAAGAAGGAAGTGGATGTCAAATCCAAAGAGGGACAAGGACAAACACAACAAACCGATGAAGTTGGTGACATTCTTTTGGTCACATTATTCAAACATTTCATGAGAAACATTTGAATCACCATGATATCTTATATCAACAACCATTATCACACACTTGTACATCATTTTTATTTCTTTTTTTAAGTTTTAAAATGATGGATTTGAGTGGTCCATGAGTTTTTTAGCAAGTTCTTACGAATATAAAAAAAAAAAAAGGCTCTCTGGCAACTTCTAAATGGTAAGTGTTGAACCAGTAAGAGGTCTGAATCAATAAGAGGACTAAACCATTAAGAGGCAATATAATGTCTAACCGTTCAGGGGAAAATATCTGACCAATTCAGATAAAAAGTCTTAACCATTCAGACTCAGTATAATGCTTAACCATTCAGAGGCAAAGTATGAATCATTCAAACATATTCTCGCGAAACAAACAATCTGAACCATTAAGAGTCTCTTATGATGTAAACAAAGAGCCCTTCAAGGAGACATTCACATATCTTGTTTTTATCAGTAAAAAACCAGTTGATAATCATTTTATAATCCCACATTTATATCCAATTTTGTATACACCAAGTACAACAAAATTACTTTTATTAAAAACATATGAAGATGTTTGGATACAAAGCACGCCTCCAAGTAAACCCTATAGCAAGATTCAAAACAATCATGGCTAATTAATTGCAAAATTAAGTACAAAAAATAAAGTAAGTGTACTTACAAACCAAACCAGGAACATTATACGAACCCAATATTCAAATAACTAACTTCAAAAAATGATCTTTAAGCAGGAATCTGTTGATGAACCGGGTCAGCTGGATTGGACTTTTTCACGGGTTCGGTTTGAAATTGTGGTTTTGAAGGGAAAATGAATATGGTCGATGCAGCGGTTGTAGGTTGGAATCCAGCTGAATACCTAACCGATGTTATTGTAACCCTCGGAAGTTGAAGAGAACCTGAACTTAATGGTACGAGTTTATAACTCAAAATATACTCCGATAACGGTAAGACAAACGTCGTGTCGTTGTGGGGTCCAGACAAAACAAAACTTTGTGAATCTGATAATGAAAACTTAACCTCTTGTAACAGTTTTGTTTGGTTGTGAATTCGAGCAAAGTACGTGAACGGTTCACCAAGAACACCATGAGGTGGACTCTCCATCGTAATGATTAACGGAGGAAACTCGAGGTTCACATCGGGTAAACTTTGTTTCGTAACAACTTCTTTTGATGTTTCGTGATCGCGTCTCCATTTCAAACACACGCTTCCCAAGTTAAGTTTTGAGGCGTTTAACTCGGGTTTTATTGTGAAAACTTTCTTGAATTCTTCCCCTGGGACGAGAAGCGTGGGATCGTGGTCGCTTCCCGAGTGAATAGTGCACGCGGTTTTCGTTTTGGATTTAGGAGAAACATTGTCGAGGTTATCTTCAGAGACAGACATCGAGAGTAATTTCAACGGTACTTCGGTACAGTTTGTCGCGTTAACGACAAGTATGCTTGTTTCGTTGACCGGAAGGGATACGGTTTGACCGGATTCAGGCGCGCGTTTAAGCCTCGAGAGCAACAACGGGTCCCGTCGGAACGGTAGCATAAGACGGTGGCTGATAACAACCGGTGTTTTCCCTTCGATTTGGAGGCTTTTATGGATATGAACTTTCGGGGCCCCACTGTTTGGCGAATACCCGAGTGACACGTATAGCATGATCGGTTTAGGTCGGTGCCATTGGATCTCGAGATTACATGACCACGAATCACCCACGTTTAATAACGGGACCGAAACCAATCCAAACGACTGTTGAACTTTTTTGATACTATCATGATTATTATCTTGTGTGGGCCCACATAACACACCAAGAAGCTCAACATGAAGATTTTCAGAAGACCATGAATGTTCCGCCTCGCGTGGACTGAGCAAACCGACACCTCGCGTGTCAACCAAATTGATTTTTAACTCACCCGACTCAACCGAATGGCCTTTGGAGGTTAAGGTCACGGGTAACATGAAGTTTTCTCCAACTAAAGCGGGGCCCGTTGACTCTAACCTGAGGTCAACTTGTGGATCCGGTTCTTCCACTTGGGTTACTTTCATACCCGAGAATGCAATAGCAGGATCTTTAGTTGGAGATGCTTCAAAACGCTCCTCGAATTTCCACATAGGTAAATCGTGCATATTGGCGGGACTTTCGGCCCCACAACATATGCTAAAGTGGGGCCCGATTCGAGCAATTACATATGTGCATTCCAGTTTTCCACTATTTACTGCAACATTATAAATATCAATCAGTTTATAAAACAAAAGGTAAAACTGAAACAGCATAAAAGAAATATATGATAGGGTTCCGATTATATCAGAACTCATAAAATTTTCCGAACTGCGAGAACACCTATCAATCACACATTCATTTATGGTGTATTAAGAAAATGATGGAAAAATATTATTTATTCGCCTTTCATGAAATAATAATAATAATAATAAGAATAATAATAGCAATAAAAATAATAATAAGAAATAATAATGAGCGAATTTCGTTTATTATATAACCTACACAAGAGTAATTCATCTGTCCAAATATGAAAAAAAAAATTAATTTAATGATTTTTATATACATAAACAAAAGTAACTGTAAAATGTACAAAATTTAACAGAAATATGTGTTTAATATCTTACCTGACTTGATATCATACGTTAATCGTAGCCATTTATTAGTAAACAGTTGTATTACAGGAACAGTCTCGACTCTGCGATCAGGATGAATATTAGAAAGTGATGACGACTCGCGCCTTTGCTCATTCACAATAATAAAATTGCACTCAGATTGATTAAACTGAATCTCCAACTGATCAATCTCAACAGGCAATGGAAGTTGTGACAAAAGTGACAATGTAATCAAAGTAGGCGCGTGAGGTTTAACTATTTGTTCATGAAAAGCTACTGATGTCAAAAGCACGACTCTGAGTGGACTCACAAGATCAATTTCAAGATGAAGTGGATGATCACTATTGACTTTAATACCATCATTGTTTTCTTCTCGAACAATTGTAAATACTTCTTTGTGTATGTTTTCTACATGATTTTGACTCGGTGAACCAGCGGGCCCACAGTTGGTTAATTCTTGAAAACGGGAATTAGGTGAAACTGGTAATGCAGCCATTTCAAGTGAATATGAGACGAAATCTTGAGGTGAATCGAGTTTTCTTGAACACTCGCGTAAGTAACCGAGTACTTCCCATAATAAAGTTACCCAACCTTGTTGTCTGTATAAATTTGTGAGATTATCAAAATGGTGTTTTGAATTAGTGTAATCACTTGTGAGGAAATATTCTTTTGCCATTAAAAGCTTGCAAAAAGAAGCGGATCTTTGAGATTTTAAGTTATCGTATGCTTCGTATGCTTTTTTAAGTAAACCAATGATTTCGGTTGAGTCCCCTAAGTTCTTTCCTTCAGTATTAAGAGTAAAGAGGATGTAATCTTCATCTGTAATTCTGGACAAGCAACAAAACAATAATATGTATCATATAATCATTCTGAATAAAAAATAATAATAAGAGTTAATTACACAGATGGTCTCTGGTCCTGTAATTTGCAAAAAGTAACAGGTTTAGGTACTAAGTGAAGACAATAAATAAAATAAATATTAGTTTGGGTCATAATTGTCTATATTAGAAAGTCTAGTATGTATGTAAGTAAATTTAGGGGGTTGTATGTATTTAGTTCAAAGTTTGTAAGTTAATTAACTGTCATTAGTCGGTTAACTAATTAGGGTTATAAATATCCTAAACAACCGTTTGTATGAGTGTTGATGTATGTATATTGTATAAACAAATTCTCTGCAAGTTTATCAAATTATTAAGCAATTTGTTCATCAAATTGTGTTTAAATACCAACACTAAGGGTTTAAATCAACAAGTTTGTGTTTTATGATTTCAATTTTGTAACGAGTTTGGTATTATGGCTAACTTCCGTTAACGTTTCCGTAAAATTATGGTCAAATGACCAATACACCCTTTGACTTTTTGAGAGTCAAACTTAAAAGGTAATTTTGTTATTTTACTCTAATTTTAACGGAATTGTTAGCCTTAACACCAAAAATCATTACAAAACATGAAGCATGAATCCTAACTTTTTACTCTAAACCCTTAGTACCCAAACCTGTTATTTTTTGCAAATCGCATGGACCATCTGTGTAATTAACTCTAATAATAATTATTATACTAATACAGAGCTTCATGTAATGAATTAACAGAAAAAAAAAAAGGTTACATACAGTTGCATTACAGATGTCTCTCCAAGGTCGAGTAAACGAGCAAACTGACCCACATAAAGAGAAGGAACAATGGAATCATTATTCTCATCAGTCTCAATAGGCGTAACAGAAACAGTAAATTCGACACATGTCTTTTTTTCCTTTAAAAATTGAGCAGCAAGCTGTGTTATGAAACATGTAGTAGATTAAATTAATGTTTGAATAAAATAAAGCAACCGTATTTAATAAAATAATATTGATTCAATTGAATGATGGTATCACTTGCTCAAGTTAGCTATTAGAAAGATGTTTGAGCACAATGTAAAGCTAAATAGATTATCACATATAGACTACTAATAGATATATATATATATATAAAATATAAAAGCTGCAACAGTTAAAGCAAATTACCTGATAATAATATGCGGGACGAAATTCCCAATCAGATGAGGTTTTATCTGCAACAGTTAACGCAGGCGATGAAATGGTTGCACTGGTGGTTTCAAGTAACTCAGCAAATACTAAATATTGTCGGCTCAACCATTCCCAATGAAGAAAATTCATTTGTGTGGGACCCGTTAGCTTTTTATAAAAAGCGTTATGCTGGCGAAACCATTTAATTGCTTCTACAATCTTTCCACCATGTAAAAGTAATGTTGATATCTTGAAGTGGAATTGCTCTGCAACCATTTTGATCTCAACCAACCGTTGGATCGGTGGCAATCTAGTTGATGTCCCAATCATCTGTCGTTCAAATTGAATTGTTAATAACTTAATATATTTGATATATATTTGATATATTGACATGAAAACATGGTATTATCTTCCAATCAACAACTTTCTATGTGGTTGCTTCATGTGTCATGATTATAAAAAGTTTCATAATGAACAAAATAAAATATGCAACAAATGTAATTTGTTATTCGGGCATGTCTGTGTAATTTCATATGAGTTTAAACTAGTTATCGTCTTATCGAGTCTTGAAAACGCGATAAATCGATAATCAATGTGGAAACTTTGGATAAAAGTAGTTTATAACTTTATCTTTGATTAAAGCAATCAGACAGAAGTTATCTTGAAAAGCTATCACTAGTTTGAAATTACTAATTTATCTGAATTTGTTATAGATCGCATGATAATCGCAAGTTTTTTATTCAATCTGTTTAAAAAAGAACCTCTCGAAGTGCATGGTATCCATCTTCATACATCCTTAAAGCTTCAACCCAATCTCTCCTGAATTCAGCATATATAGCAACCTGCAAGTTGAATTCAAATAAGACAGCAACTAATTACAACATTTTTATTCCAAAATTAAAATCCATTACCATAAACAACAAAATTTCTTGCTTAACTTCACTCAATGACTAGTTTTTCACCAAATTCTAATTTGTTACAAAAGATTCTCCTAAGCTGAAGAACCCATTTACATATGTAATATGTTTTCATCTTTTATTTAAAACTCTAAAAACCAAATCAACCCTTAATCTGTAACAAGATGACTGCAATACTGCATTACATTCATAGATATGTATGTCGCCTAAAGGAAATAAAACTGTGATGTCCTATTAACTTGACAGCAATAATTTATATTATTTAATAGTAAATAATAGTCCATTTGTTTTTAGTTAAGAAATGATTCTTGCCAATGTGTTTAACTAAATCTATTAATATTAAATAATAGTTTCCTTGTGATTTTAAATCATTGATGTTCTCTAACTTTCTGTCACAACAATGCGCAAAAGACAAGCAGCTGAAACTTGAAAACATGTTAGAACTTAGAAGATTTCCAATTATTTTCTTACTTTAAAGCAGTAGCGAACATTAAACTCTATAGAACCATAAGTTTTCTTTTCAAGTCGCGTTTTAACCCTTCTTCCTTCATCCCTGTAAAAGGTAACAGCTAGCTCTGCAAATATGTTTGCTAACCTACATTTGGGATTAGTAAAATTTAAAAAATAATAACAATATCTGTGATAACTAACCATGAAATTCATTGACAAATAATTGGATACCTGTTCAGAGATAGGTTTAATTCAGATGCATCATCTGGAATAAACGTAACAACATATTTTGCATCTACTTCAGCATGCTTGCGCAACGCAACCATGCGATCTTCGGTTATGGAATCTGCACCAAAACCCTTATTTAACTGAGTAACTGACATTACAGAATATAGAAATGAACACATTCAACTTATGTAAGCATCTATGTTTTGTATAGATGGTCGATTGCATACAAGCATATTGTGTGTGTTGTATGTGTAAAGATTATATGTGTGTGCAATTCAAAGATTTCAAGTACCAAATGTGATGAACAAAATAAGGAATTATACAAACTCACATTTGTCTAAAACAATATGGATAACCTATTTGATTGAGTGCCCTAAGTTAAATTTACCACAAATACTACTCATATGTTCGCATTGAGATGTTAATTTTAAAACGATCATATAATATTGAATTAATAAGAATCAGATAGGCAGCTATAATAAAATATGGTGCAGAAGGACTAGACACACACACCCAAAATGATAATTATGAAACTCAACTCACAGTTCTGTTAACTTGCAACAGGAATTGAAAAAAAAAAAAACAGAAAGTGGATAATCATGGTTGATACCAAGAATATTTGAAACATAAGTGTTAAGAATCAAAACAATAATAATGTAAATTCCAGATTTGATCTAAAGAAGATATGAAGTTTCCAAAATGATCAAGATCATACCTTTGGAATTAAACCTCATAACGATCACCACTACCATTTTGATATTCCTCCCTCTAATCACTGCTCTGTCGTACACAAGAACATCATTTGTAACAAGGGTTAACTGATGTTCTAAAATCCAAATTCGTTGTAAGTTATAAGTGCAATAAACTCAAGCAATTTTAAGGAAACAGAATCACAACAATTAGGTGAGAGTACAAAAACTGCATACTTGAGGTTTTCGAGATCGGTGCAGACCTGAAGCCACTGTGCAGGATCACCGGAAAGTTGATCGGCGTCGAACAGAGCTGCAACAACTGCCGGAACCCTAGTTCGATGCTTCAATAGCCAATCCCGTTTAAGAATGCCGCTAGAAGTGTAAGCTGCCGGCAATTGATTCTCCTTTTCCTTGGGGGTTCTGTCGATGACGGAGATCTTGGAGAAATCTGGTAATGCGAGTGTGTTGATCGGTGGTTGTTCGGAATGGAGGTGAGTTGAGATCGTGGCGTGGAGGTCTTGGTGACCCACGATGCATACGAGTGTGACCGGTGGTGTACGAAGTTCTTCTGGATAATGTTCCATGATTCTGAGAAACAGGGTTTTGAATCGGGTGGTGGTGGTGGTGGTGGTGATGATGATGTGGTGATGGTGGTTTATCGGCGATGTAGAGGGAAGAGGCGATCTGAGTTGTACATGGTTGTTATGTGTTTTCTATTATGGTGGAATGATAGACTCATTGAGTTGACTCACTTCCCAAACAAAATAGTTTCTTTTTATATTTATGGGATGGGTTCAAATATTAAGGATCCTTACGGTAAGAACGGTAAGAAGGATTTTAATTTTGTCATAACCGACTCAAACAAACTCCGATTGAACTCATTTCAGCGACGTTATAACACTTTCGTTGAACCCTTTTTTTTCACACAATATTCTTCTTCGGCACCACTCACGCGCCTGAGAAACTGCCATCCACCATCACCAACACCAAAATGCCGATCTCCTCCATCACCTAAAATACCCACAACAATTAGCAACAACATGGTTGCAATAACTTGCTACCGATCAACCTTACTCCTCATTTCGTCACTGCACATGACAAGCACCGATAGATTTTGGATGGAGTAGATGAAGGTTGCCATCGACGGAGTTAATGGAAAAAAGGATTTTCATGTGTCTATCTATTAAGCGTAAAACCTGAAATTAGTCGGCATAGTTTGCGGATCCAAATAAAAAACTTGAGAGGAAGTGAATCTATACAAGTAGGGTAAAGGAGACGGTGTTGGTAGTCTATGACTTTGGTTGTCGTTCGTCTAAGATTAATTATTATATAAATCAACTTCGATTATGTGTTTTATCATTGAAACCTATTAGTCTACCACGTTCAGGCGTGCATTAGACTCATTCCGAATATGTGGTTGTCGTCATTGGACTTCAGCTTGTATTGGAGCATTAGCATTTGGTGCATGTAACTTAATTACTCTATTTGGGTCAATGAATGCACCTGACAAATGATTTACTATTTTTTTGTTGATGAATAATCCTTTGAACTTCTAACTCACATTGTTTAGTTCGTGGATCAATATGAGACAATGCTAATTAATTTCAAATTTTATTAACAAAATACATTTTATAGTTTTTAGCATTGATTCGATCCTAACAAGTGGTAGTAGAGCTTTGGTTATGATTTCTACAAGTTTAGGTAGATCTAAGTCCGAATTCTCTTCAATTTTAGTCCAATTTCATGATTTTTATTCAAAATTCCATTGATAGTCATACTTTTATTTTTTCTCCAATTTCTTGTAAAATTTTTGTTTTTTATTTGATTGTTGATTAAATTAATGGTCATAAAATTACCTTTTGATTATTGATTTCATCCAACCATTAGATTTTCATCAAAAAACGATATGTTAATGTTCACCATGTTTTCACCCCCGTATTCAATATTTTAGGTTTGTGTTTGAAAATATAATCTAATAGGATTGATCATCTTCAAATTGCATACATTTTGATATATAATACAACATCTAACTCTCAAAATAATGAAAATCTATCGGATCATATATAAGTTTGTTACAACAGCCTCACTCGTATAAACTTGCCAAATAATAGCTCTTCACACAACGGTACTATATGTATAGCTAATATTAAGGACCGAACCTAAAAGCTCATGTTAGGTATCGGTACATGTTGGATTCGGTGCTTTGGTTAGAAATATAATACCATGACCGATGGTTAAAGTAAAATCGAAGACGGAACAAACGGCGAAGGCGAGAATGAAGAAGACAAGTCTATAGCCTTTGACACAACAATTATACAGGATGACAATATCATAGCCGATGACACACACACCATCTTCTTCAACCATGTCGGCTATCGGATTCAAATGGTCCCAGACTAAAGGTTGTTTTTATAAGAGCGTTTATAACTACTCTCAATACGCATGCATATGGGTTGAAAAGGAAGTAATTATTATTTGGTGTTTTACACATTTCTCAATGAAAGTAAAGGTTATTTAATACACATCTATTCATAGTAATAAATTTTAACTATTAGAAAGCTCTTTATCTATCATCTTGGTCTAACAATGTGTCTAGACCAAAGACCTACCTGAACCCAACATTTGCATAATATGAGGACCAAAGACCTAATTGTTTAAATATCATCGGTACGGCTTTGGGTAATTTTGGTTTGAGCCTCAAGTTTATTCGGGTATACCCAATTTATGCTTGCCTCTAGTTGTGTATATGTATAATAGAATTCACAACTCATCCCATCCTCTTCCCTAACACCATATTCAAGTTTTTACCAAAATAACCAAAACCCCCTCTACATCCCATAACCGCCATATCCGCCCGCATACTCCAACCAATAACTTTTGGATAAACAATCAAATCCCTCATGCTTGGGGAAAACTAGCAGATAGAAATTTATAAAAGGTAAAATAAATTATTTAATAAAACGTGTGATAGATACTAAGATTAAATTGGGAGTGATTTTTGAATTTTGATAGATAAACAAATTTTATAGGTAAATGTAAACTTGGTTGAATTAGGATGGGGGCGTTGGGTTATAAGGGCATGGTTATTTTAAATAGGGGGTGAAGTTTATTATAAGAAGGCTAAGAGAGATTTAAAAAAAAAAATCATAACCGGCTCCAACGAACTCGGATTGAACTCATTCTAGCGACGTTGAAACCGTTTTGCCAAATCGTAAATCCTAAACCCTAAAGAAACAATTACAAGCAGGAAGACACAATGATGCGGAGGAAGGAAAACACAAATTATAAAGCTTAAAAGCTAAACCATAAAAACACACTTTTAATTTCAAATCATCAAATGTTAAACCTAAAGCTAAACGTTAAAAGTTAAACGTTAAAGACTAAACCCTAAAAGTTAAACTAAAAAAACTATACCCTAAACTAAAACTCAAAGTTAAACCATAAAGCTAAAAGTAAAATCAAAACTCAAAAGTTAAGATGGGAAATTGGATTTTATTGGTCTCATCTTTTACCTATTGGCCGATAATAATTCTAAGTGAGTTTATTCTTACCACCGGTCCCTACTCGCATAGTTGTGTTTTTCATTGGGCCCCGCCGTTAAAAAAACTAACTCCGTTAGTGAATGATGACGTGACAGCTTTCCGTCGCCGCCTCTTGGCCGGAATGCGGCCTATGACCTTGCCGGAGAACATCAAAACCGATCATCTGCTCAACTGTTGATCACGATTAAAGCACCTACATGACCCTTGAGGTATCGCGAACTGTTTGCTACCTTCAATTCGTGATTTTAACATCCCATTAACTGCAATGAATCAATGGAACCGTTCGGATATGAACTTGAACGGGTACACGAGGGAATCACCTCCAAATCCGGTAATTTTTACGTGTACCAATTCAATTTTATCCGGCAAACAAAAACCCCATATCAATTGTATACAAACAGTAGTCAATCAACCCTAATTTGATGATTACAAAGCTAGGGTTTGTATAATCAACTCTAATTTGACGATTCATTAACGGAGTTAGTTTTTTTAACGGCGGGGTCCAATAAAAAAAACAACTATAAGAGTAGGGACCGGTGGTAAGAATAAACTCACCTGGGATTATTATCGGCCAATAGGTAAAATGTGGGACCAATAAAATCCAATTTCCCAATTAACTGTCGTTGAATATAACCGTCAGATGATATAATATTTCATGAAGACTTGTGTTGATTCAACGAAACCGTATGGTGATTCCTCACCTATAATAGGTTCGCATTTGGTCTGCATATAACTTTCACAAAGAAATTTATTTAAGTTTTGTGGTATTCTTTCTATTATCTTATTCGAATATTGATTTCGTACCAATAAAATAATTTATATATTTGAAAGTGTTACATGATTTGAAAAGTTATCTAAGACGATTGAGAGAATTCAAACCTACATTTGATACGCTTAACTAAATTGGTTACACTGCTCATGTTCAAATCATATGATAACAAGTTATCGCAAGTGAAACTTGAACAATTGAACCCTCAATACATCTTAACTAGGAAACGTGGTTGCACGTTGCAACAAAGAATTTGTCTTTGTATCTTGAATAACATTTTAATGTAAGTAGCATGGTAACTTTCCGCTAAGGGACTCAGTAGCAAACAAACCACTAAGGTCAATGGTAGGGGTCCTCACACCCTTTTGGGAGCTAGCATTAATATCTCTAACGGGGTGTAATTGCTGAGAATTCAAGTTGAATCGGTTTCATATCGCTTCTAAAAGCAATATAAACTACTGAGGAGACCCTTAGTATAATGTTCTGCCCATGGCCTTGTAACCTAGTGGTGGTGATTGTCCCTTACAAAAGTGGTTAGAGTTCATGATTAGATGAAATTAAGGAGTAAACAATTGTTGTTAAAACTAACCAACAGTGTCATGAATCTTTTCTAGGAAATTCAACCAATCGGGTTTACATATAATATTCGCAAAGAACAAGATCAAACTGAAAAGTGGATGACACGCTATCCCCATCCTTCCTTATGTTGTGACAAACACATGCAGTTCATGTTCAGTGTCATCCCCCCATCTTCTCCTTCCGCTTAGGTATACGTACACACGCTCACACATATGTAATGCACACAGCTCTAAAGTGAATGAAAAAAAAAGGAGAAATCCCTATAAACTTGCAAAATTGCATATTTCTTTAAAACACAAGTTCGAATGCATAATGTACAATAATGCCCTTTAAACATGATTTGGGGTAATAAGCCATTGGGGAGATGTCAAAGTGACCCAAAAAGAAACATAAAAAAATAACATAAATGTCATCATGATCAATTACTAAATTACACATGACCAATTTATAGATAAAATGAAAAAAAGTGTGCAATAACTCAAAAGAACAATTTATAGCCTGGTGACTTACCAACTTATGGTTCAGTATTTTATAGAATGGCATCCTATGGTATGAGAGGTGTGTTCCATTGGAAATGCTTCTTAAGCTGCGTAAAAAACAAATTTTGTTTGTTAGTTATTAACTTCTGTTTCTTTACAAAACTAGAGGTATCTATGCATTAATTTCAAAACCAATATTTTGTTGAGAATGAAATACGTTTATGTGCTTCAGTGAAAAGAGTAAAGTTGAACAAATGGTTTAACCTCACTCTTTCTTTCAATTTATCTACTTTATCCTAGTTTTAAAAAAGCATAAGAATGTGCATATGTGAATGTAGACAAAATTCTCCCAGTACCATATTGTTTAATTTAATAATAAACTTAAGACATTAAAAACTCACACGCGTTCTAGTCATTTTATAAAATAGATTGTAAATTGTTAAAACGGTTAATTTGTGGTTCGCAACAAACTGTTGGTATCGGAATGAGGCCTTATATGACATGAAAGAAGAATAAGGGATTATTACCTTCACTAAGTAGTTGCGGAGGTTCTCAATCTTATAACTAAATATTTGCTTTGAAAACTACTTAGTGGGCTATTTACAAAGACCCTTTATTGGACTTTGAATTACCTTCTTAACAACACAGGAACATCATCTACACAAAATATCCATATTTAATTCAATTCTAGCATGTAGCCATGTATGCATAAATAAAGTACAGAGTAAGACTATACGGTATACGGGATGAGTGGAGTTTGAGTAACCCCAGTCACATCCCAAACACCGCCCCGGGGTCCGGTGAGTGGGGCGTGAGTGGGGGTGGCGCGAGTGGAGCAACGGCGTGGGTGAGAGTTGATTTGTCCTTTTTTTTCTAACCAATCACAATATTCCGCATTACCCTCCTACCAATCACAAAACACCACATCAACACACTACTTTTTACCCACTCAAGCCCCCACTCACCCCATGCATTTCTACTCTTCCACTCACCCACTTTACCCACTCTCTCTCCTACGTGACATGCTCACTCAAGCCCTCACTCACCTGGCATACCGCATTGTCTAAGGATCAAATCAGAATCACTTGTTGGTGTGAGGAAAAAAAAAATTACTTAAGTGAATCTCAAATACTTTTTATTTTTTATATATTATTATTATTTTAAGTTATTTACATCATTGAATCACAAATTATTGTTTTTTTCAAATAAATATACTGAAGCCACGTAAAAAAAATAAAGAAAATTACGTTTAAATTTTGTTGATATTACATATATGCAACATCTATGATGTTAGGCTTAAATTGATGAAAAATGTCAAAAAAACGCTAAACGTTTGGTCAAATGAACTCCGATGGAGTTTGTTATACCCAGGATATTCGATGGCTCATTTAAGGATATACGTTTTTTCATTGAAGGATCCTGGTTACTAATATCTTTTCCTTACACTTATTCTATTATGTGTTAGTTTATTTTGATATGTTTA
>WOUH02000045.1:4829407-4840593 GCA_009936405.2 Stevia rebaudiana | reverse complement strand
GTATGTTTCTCACCCCGATAGTTGTAAACAGTTAAAAGAGTAAAGTGGGGCTGTAAACTCACCTGACAGTAGTGCACACAATTGTTTAGCCAACGGCTAAAAACGTTCTTGAATATTGAATAGCAAGTTCTCCAATATTAGAGGAAATGGCGACGATGATCCTACCCGGATCCTACAAATAGGGATTTTTGACACTTGTGATTAGGAAGGTCCAGCTTTAATTTTGATTGTTTATTGTTTCGGTTATCCTTTGTTGTGACGAGTTCTATTTAGTCACTTGTGGCTAAAATGATATAATATAATGAGTTCATCTGTTATTGTTTTATAATTCTGTTTTTATTAGTATGATTGGTCTTCATTTATGCCCGTTAAGTTCACACTTTACCACCCAATCTCTAACTCGTGATTTGTTTTTATTGTACACCCGAACACCAAGTTACCTACTAGCTACCTCAACCAAGACTCGTCTATCCTAACCTTGCGAATTCATGGCTACCTAACCGACACACCCATGGTTTACCAAATGAATGCTTCATTTCTTTTTTTTTTTTTACTATACACATGTATGCAAACCCACAAACTCAGATTTACGCACCCTCACCTTTCTTCTTCCATTCGATATACGTACACACTCACTCCTAAAATATAACCTTCTTTATTTATAGTTTACTCAACCGGACACCCTTGTTTTGATCTAATCCAGAATCGCAAAAGTCATTTCATTGTTCTCTGTTATCATTGAGGTGTTTAATTGTATGTATTACTTTATAAGTTTTGGGATTTGATTTCATAAAATAAAAACAAGATCAAGGCAGATCATGGCTGCTACGGTGGGTTTTAGATTTGTACCTCGGTCGCGCGGTAACGCTTTCTCGGTTCGAGTAGATGTTCCACGGTGGTGTCCGGTAGATTTACGGTGGTGGTGACGGTACTCGGTCGCGTTACTCCTTGACCGTGGCTGCTACGGTGGTGGTGGTGCTCCATCGCGGTTACCCTTGATGGTGTTTGGTGCTTCACGGTTCAGATCGCGGTGGTTGGCGACTGCAACTATAGTTCACAGTGATGACCGGTTCTTGCTTGAAACAGTGGCACTCGATGGTTACGACGGTAGCAGGTGACGATCGACTGCCATGGCTGGTAAGGGGCGGTGGTTCCCAGTGGTTCATACGGTGGTGGCTGGCAACGCAATGGGGGAAGCGATTTAGGGTTGTTGGTTCTTTTGACCTTGACGGCGGCTAAAAACCGGAGATTCACATATATCATGTATATGTGATTTAATTTCCAATTTTTGTTTTAGTCCCTCATCTTTGAAATTATATTTTTAAATTCTCCTGATCATTACTCAAGTATTTTTATAATTCGGTTTTGATTTTCGTTTGTTTTATTTTTAGTCGCTCAGACTTGTTAATCATATATAAAAATTTGGTTCGATTCCGGTATAGTTTAGGTGCACACAATTTTTAACGTGTTCATTAGTTATTAATTAACTAATATTGTTTCGCGACTATTATAGGAGGTCTGTGTCAAATCCGTGTAGTCTACATAAGTCATACTATACTTATATGACCAGTTAAATAATAATAAACTCAAAGTGACAAGTCAAGCCATACTTCAAACATATAAACATTGAAGTCAAGTTTATAAGAGTATTCGTATATGAAGTTCTTTATTTTATGGTACACTTAGTCAATCACATTTAAGTGTAATACGTGGATGTTTAATATTATAAATAGTTCGTGAGGTTTGTTAGTAATTCGATCCCGAGACTACCGGATCGTTAGTGACCCCAAGTGACCGGATTGGGAACCCGAAATTACCGGATGTCACGATACTAAAAAGTACAAAAGTGGCAACTTTAAAAAAGAAATGTGTATTACAAGAAAGTAAATAATACACATTTTTTCATGTAGGTGTTTTAAAATTAGATTAGGAATTAAAAATAAAAACGAATTATAAGTAAACAACAAAAGGAAACATAAAATTTTGCACCATTTTTTCCAATTATGTAAACAAATCCCATGTTTTGACTTGGGATATTCAAGATATTATTGTATGTCTTACAAGCAAATTTAAATGTCACAAGATCAAAATAATTCTTGATTACATTAATTATGTAAATTTACAGCAAAAATGATATTCTTTTTCCACTTGTGACATCAATATTCAAATAATATCATTCAAGATTGCTAATCTAAAATGGGACCTTTGAGTGATCAAACAACAAACTTTCTTATTTTGCAGGAAAATTTTCTCCAAACCAATTTTAGTATATATTAATGCTCTTAAACTCGTGTATGATCGCGTACTTGTCAAAAGAAGTATTATAACCTAATCAGAGTTTGATGAATCGCGTTCTAAACTATAAAAGGTATATGTTTGTATTTAAAACAATCAAATATTGATATGGTAGTGTTACGTCAACAAATGACAAGTTTGGATTTTAATATACCAGAATTGGGCATTAACCAAAATTGGGTATTAACCCAATTGAAACCAAAAGATAAAATCTTGAATCAATTACAACGTCTACGAAAATTTAACGGTACATGAATGAAGTTGATTCACCAAAACCAGCAAGATTCCTTGATGATAAACAGTTTGGTGAAAACAAGAAAAAACTATCAAAAAAACTTAAAACAAATCGCAATAGTCTATAATCCAGCATGCAATGACAAGAGTTGACTTTGTATATCAATCTTGACTCTTTATCTATACAAATCTGTTTAATGACAAACCACTACACATTTTGATCTGAAACATATCTTCCACCACCTGCAAATGAACCCAAAATTAAAACACTTTTTATTTTTTAATCCAGATAAAAAATAAAAAAATAAAAAAAAAAGAATCTTGATGAAATCTTTATAATTTTAAGAGCTAATTACACAGATGGTTATGTGGTTTGTGAAAAGTTACAAGTTTTGGTTTTATGTTTTTTATTTTGTAACGAGTTTGAGTATTAACGTTGATTTCCGTAAACTTTTCCGTTAAGAGTGAAATGACCAAAATACCCTTTGACTTTGACAATTCAAAAAATCAAATGGTTTTTTGGTCATTTCAACCAAATTAACCTTTGCTTGTAATACCTTATACAAAATACCCTTAAGTTTGTAACGAGGTTTGGCATTAAAACTATCTTCTGTTATATTTTTCGTTAAGTTAGAGTGAAATGACCAAAATACCCTTTAACTTTGACTATTCAAGAAGTCAAAAGGTATTTTGGTCATTTCAACCAAAATAAGCTTTGCTTGTAAATACCTTTAACTAACGTCCCTAAAACAGGAACGAAAGATCACTCAATCTTCATGTTCTTTATCGCTATCTGAATCTGAATCTAAAAACATGACAAAACAAGAAACCAAATATCCAAATCTTATATTTATAACAAACATAATTCAAAGTAAATAAAGATTATATAAAACTGAATATGAACAATTTAACTTACCAGAACGAACATCGTCACTAATGTTGCCTCTATCTTGAATTTGTTTAACGAGCATGCGGTACATAAGTACCCACCAATATATATGAAGAACAAGTAAACAATAAAGAAGAGTGTTGAACACATAATAGTAAAGTGGGCCCTCTTTCATATGTTTCTCCTTATCTAAACTCATAACTACTTCATAACTGAAATTTCAAAAAAAAAAAAAAAGTAGTATGAAAATATGCTACATCATAAAACCAAGATTAACAAAACAATAATATAATATATAAAAAAAAGAGTAACTTTTAGTTTTCATCCCTGATGTATGCAAGTTTTAACAGTTTCCGTCCACCCTTAACAAAAACTGTACCTAACGTTTCATGTTTTAACAGAAACAGTCCCTGATGCTGAATCCCCTCTCCCCCGTGAATTTAGGGTTTAGTAGCGTTTTTTGATGCTTCAAAGACGAAAAGTGACGAAATTAACCTTTTCATGTCATGGACGATTTCTGTTAAAACATTAAATGTTTGGGACAGTTTATGTTAAGGGTGGACTAAAACTGTTAAGATTTGCAAACCTCATGGGTGAAAAATACAGTTTACTCTAAAAAAAGGATGTTGATCATCATCTTCTAACCTTGTACTCCATAATATCCAAAACGGGTAATAAATAAGGCGAAGAACGACCCAAGATAAAACAAATAACACAAATGAGACGCTTGCAAGTGTATCGGCACCGCTATATTTAGACATTTTGCCAATTTCAAGAAATACATCGCTTGCATCATGAAGAGCTAAAATAATCGAGCCAGCGCGAGCAAACCTAGAAAAATATTATAAAAATTGAATATATTGTTTGTTAAGTTAGATAAAAAACGGAAAAGAAAACAAAAAACCTGCATATATAAGACATTGCGATGAGAAAGGCGGTTGCAACATGATGTCCCATTGACACACCAAAGTCGGATCTTCTTGTTTCCCAAAAAATCAAAGCGAAGATGGAATACGTGTAAAATCCACCCGTATACATGTACAAAACTTTCAATTTTAACCTATAAATTCATCAAGGAAGATTATTGTTATTAATTGCTTATAAAGTTGATTACACAAGATCGCCCCTGAGGTTTGCAAAAAGTAACATGTTTTGGTACTAAAGGTTTTAACTTTAAAGTAACAGGTTCAGGTTTTATGCTTTCAACTTTGTAACAAGTTCGGGGCATTAAAGCTAACGTCTGTTAACTTTTCCGTTAAACTAGAGAGAATTGTCCAAAATACCCTTTGACTTTAATTAAACAAAAGTCAAAGAATGTTTTGGTCCTTTCCTACTAACTTAACGGAAAAGTTAACGAAAGTCAGCATTATTACCCAAACCCGTTACAAAACTGAAAGCACAAAATCCAACCCTGCAACAAAACCTGTTACTTTCTGCAAACCACATAGACCATCTGTATCATCATCATCATCATCGTACTCAGTGTATATCCCACTGAAAAGCAGGGTCTAAGGAGGGTAGATGTAGACAGCCTTACCTCTACCCCGTAGGATAGAGAGACTGCTTCCGATGAGACCCCCAGCTCATGATGCCTGATTAACCGTCTATCGTAACTTTTAACGTTATTTTCACAAAAATAAGTAAAATAACGTTAAAATTATTGCAATTTTAATTTTGCCCCTCAAGGGCCCACACATATATACATTATATGCGCGCACCGCACATGGGGCGTATAAAACCGATTAAATCAAAAGTATAAATCAAAATTGACCAATTAAAGTTAGTTAATGTACACTGACCTGTGACAGAAGCGCATATAGCGGAAGCGTTATATAGCTGCACAATATTAAAACTCCAACCCTACAATACATTAAACACAAACATAAATCAGTCGCAAATTGTCCAACTTGTTGCTAGATAATGTAGTAGAGATGATTCATAATTTTATACCCAATAACAAGTTTTATGATCACGAGTTTCATATCTTCATGAAAGCAAGAATTGATCTTATATTCATACTGCACAATCACAACAAGTAGTCTCATATTAACAATGTTTCAAAACAACTTCAGTATACTTACAACAATAGCAACTGAAAGCAGTTTTATTACCCAAATCCAAAGGAAATAAGTTATTTGAAAAGCATTCTGTAAGCATAATTGATACAATAAAACTGTTAGTAACATGAGAATATAAGAAATATTTGATCAAATTCGTGTTTGAGTACCTGAAACAAAGCAAAATGTATGAGATGAAGCATTAAACTCGGTTTACAGAACCAAAAATATTTATCAGAAGCCTGCACAAGAGGAATCCCTTGAATGACCGCGTGTCTTTCGGTTATTTCAACTGCCATTTTCGTCAAGATTGATTGAAGCTTCGTTCCAACCGCTAAAATTATCTGTATGGTATATAGATTGTGGGTCTAGTATTTTAATTAATCTTTAAAGAACGCAAATTAAGTAAATAAATGTTATTTACCACTAATGGGATTAATGATGCCCAAAATATTGCATGCCAGCCTGCATGAAAATAAGGTTTTTTAGAGTTTGTATTTTGTAATTTGTATATGTTGAGAAATTGTGAATAAATGTGAATCACCAGATTGCAAAGATATGCTCACAGAAAAAAAAGTACTAGTGTTGACTTTTTTTAAGTCAAACTAGTTATGATCAAATTTGAAACTGTAAAAGAATTTACGGTGAAATGTGCTGAATAATTACATTGATCAGGCTAACATGTATTACAAATTGCAAATAGAATTACAGAATCAAAATAAAATAAAAAATTGTAACAATTATATGCTGAAAAAGATACCAGGTTTGACATAAAAGGAACTAATGAGTAATCACATACCGTTAACGTTTAGAAGCAAGAAGATCACAAACGATGCCCATAATACCGGACTGAAAATGTTCATAATTAAAAAACATTATGGTGAATACAAAAAAGATAGTTTGATAAAAAAGTATAATACTTTTTAAAAGTGAAGTTAATTTGTACCTGACTCCCACAACAACTTGAAAATCATCCTCTAGTGACCGTTTGATGTATTTTTGGAAGTTGAATTTAGATCCCGGAGCTAAATGAAGCTATAAAAAAATAGAAAAATAATTCCTGTGTCAAGTAAAAATTATAAAAAAATTATTATTTGCAATAAAGGGGTCTCACATTTATGAATCCGTTTCGCAAAGTCAAATAATCAGACTTGCTAACAGACCTGAAAAACTGACGGAAGAAGCATCCCTGCAAAAACGAAGCTTTCATAAGGTAAACACAGGAATTAAAACATATAATGAAAATTAAAAAATTGATGAAGTACTTGATATTTTTACAGTTCTTACAAAAATAAATAAATAAATAAATAAATTGATAGCTTACAATGAAAAAGAATATTGGGATTCGGGTCCAAAAACTGGTGTGGGCCCTAACGAAAGACGTCTCATGAGTAAGCCTGAATCGTGATGGATCTGTATTTTTCAAGCAATGTTTTGAGTTGAGGGGTAAAATAGTCAACAATTGTTATATTTGCAGTGAAAATAAAATTACCATTTGAAAAATCATGGTCAGAGGATGATGTCTCCAACTCCCAGTGCTTCCAGTTACGGATCTAAATCGCAAAATCTTTTTAATTTGTAGGAATATTTGTTTTTACCAAAACCCAAATGGTTGCTTATGAACGGGTTAATTGGGTCAATCTTTATCTCAAATGGGTCAGACGGGTAAAATATTGTACATTTAGCCAAAAAAATGGGTTTAATTCATGCATCCTCATAAATCTCTTTTTACATATTTTTTTAAAATCATTATTATTGTCATAATATTGTTACTGCAACCATAAACAAGCATTAATTTAAAAAATAAGAAAAAATGGACACAAAATTTTGCAGGTCAACCCAATTTGAACCATTGGAAAGTAGACTTGTTATTCTGGACAAAAAACTTATAGTTGAACTTTTTTAGAGTAAATAAAATTAAACATGAAACTTGACAAAACACAATACACAACTAAAAGTCAACATTTTTTTCATTAAGGATTAAAAAAGTCACAAAATGGTAGTTAATGCATTGTACCTTTAATCTACCAAGAGCCATTGTAATTGCACTATACGCGACGTGTAACACCGCAAGAAAGAATATGAGTATGTGCAATTGATGAAGTCCATCAACTGTTATAATTGGTACTTTCCCCTAACAAAAAATAAGATATATAATCTTAATATAACCGTAAATCATCTATTAATATTACGAACAAATTCTAACACAAAAATAATCAGGTTTGAACTGTCATATCTAACATGTTTAACTTAAAAGTTTTCAACTTGACTTGCTTTCATGTTTGGGTTGACATACATCGAGTCATCAACCAGTTTAAAATTCTAATAAAAATAATAAAATTTAGTTTTTTAGGTTGCCCCCCAATCCATTTACGACTTGTTTGGATTAATGGGGGTTTTACATGATTTTTTTTAAAAAACAGGTTGTGTTCAATTTAACATTTCAACCGATCGACACAAATGACACCACTAATTTATATGTTTAAAATTGGAATTATTATTAATTTATTCACCTTTTTGCAGGTAGACTCAGATGCACCAGCTAACGATCTACCATGTTCGTACCATAAAAGCAACCGATGGTTTTCTTTTTCTTCTTTATTTGATCTTTTTGCACATGGCAACATCGTATTGGCCACATCAATAGGGATGCAAATCTTTGCAATGTAATATTGACTAAAAGTCAATATCAATGAGATAAACCCTAGAATCATCAACTCTACACATCATCAAGAACCAACACAGTTAAAAAAAAAAATTAAAAATTTAAAACTATTTCTTGATAAAAGTAATAGTGCGTTTGTGGTCAACCAGCTTTGACCTTCTCCAGAGCTTCAAACAAAGCTTTCTTGTGCTTGTCTGTAAAAAACTGGAAATATATTTCATAATTTCAGTAACTCCAAAATAAGCTAAAGATTGAAGTACACAATTCAAGAGTTCTTAATCTGAAAAAATAAATAAAGATCTTTATTAAATTGTAAAAAGTAAAGATCGTATTTTTAGGGTCAACACAATCACATAAATAGTATTCGTCCATTGATAGTGGAAAACAAGCTCATGTCGTAAAACTCAAAAAAGGTTATATAAATCTATTGTATTTATCTAAAAACAAATAAAAAGCAAATTAAAGTCATATATTTTTGCAAAAAATTAGGAAACGTGAAATACCTTTCCAAGTTTATGAAGAACTTTCTCTAACGCCATGGAGACTATGATGATAACCGCACAAACACCAGCAACAGCCCATGTGGGTGTTTGATCAAGTTTTCGTTCAGTTGTATCTTCTGCCATTTTTACCCTCAAAATCAAAAAGTTTAATTTTTTTGAAAAAATGGGTTCTTCGAACAACAAGATTAACAATTTATATCAATCTTTGTGAGACGAATGTCGGATTGAAGGGTTCGTTGGTTGACTCTAATGTATGATGTGGACCATGTGGTCCGGTCAGATACAGGTGAATAACAAACGAAGGTGACCGGTGGCTAAATGACTAAATCTTATCTTGGACCAAATGAATTGAATTATTATATGCTAAATAGTAATTAGTAAATATTTTATGTGTATGGGTTATCTTTTTAGTTGTCAAAGCAATGATTTTGTATATTTTATTCATTTTAATAAGAAGGGTTTCTGACTTTCTGCATAGAGTTATAGATTCCACAACCTAAATAAAGACTGAATTATGAAAATATGAAGTGCTAAAAAAGAATAAATTTTTTATTAACTAATTATTTAATTGAAGGATTCGCATATTTAAGACTCGTGAACTAAGTTTTAGGATCGTGTTTGTTATTCAAATTTTTTATGTCGTTAAATGTGCACTTGCAGAAGTTTTGCATATAGTATTAGTGTATTACTAGAAAGAATTATATGGATCGAATCTTTGGTGTGTTTATCGTGCGGTATTGGTTCATAACTTATTTGAATTGTATAATCCTTGAAGTGAATTTCATAACTCATAAAAAAAATTGTTTTGAAGATATGTCATATAATTATTTTTATATCATTAAAATATTTAAATCTATAATCTATATGACACAAGACTAAAGTCAGTGGTTAACAGATGATTAACCAAATGAAATGAGTCGTCCTTTCTAGCAATCGATTTAGCCAAACTGTTTATAATTAAATGATACCAATCAAATGTAAGAAACCAAAACAACGATTATAGGTTTAATTCATAATTTAGAAAGCTCAAAATAGTTTTCATTGCACAATGTCAACTTCTCATGTACGTTTTGATTTCTATGCGCTCTCAGCTATAAGCTTATAACGGTTGAGAAAAAAGCCTAATAAAAAACACGATAAAATATACATTTAAGAAAAAACATTTCATACTTGAATTAGAGAATTATAATTGTTTGATAGTTAGGAAAGCATACTGTTTAAGCAAACTTTTATTATTTATACTTATGAAAAGTTAAGTAATTTTAATTAAAATTTCATTTATTTAGTGTTTAAAATATTAAGGAAAACACATTAGCAAATTCATACAAACAAACTAACATACCTAGTAAATACCTAGTAAAGTCTCAGAATAATAGTAGTCTATGGAAGGGTGAGAGACCCCCGACTCATAGTGGTATCTTAATCATTATCTTTTTAGTTTTATAATTTCTTTTTATTTTATTTAACTATTAATTCTCATTCTTTAGTTTTTATCTTATAAAATAATATTTCATTAAAGTTTTCTTTTGCTTCAATGCACACAAACATTTATAAAACTGTTGAATAGTGTCCTTTTATATTCAGAGAACTATTATTCTTCATGAAATTTTAAAGGTCTATTAAGTTAAATGGAGATGAAGATTAAGATCAAAAAAATTTATACTCCCTTCTACATAGAGCATACTTTATCAACAACTGGATTTAAATTTTATTCAAATCCCATCCTGATTAAAAGTTGATTTTCTTCTATAACTTTGGGTAATGTTTATTTTAAATTTTAAATTTATTGTTAACAGATTCTTAACTTTACGTTTTGATATGATTTTTTCTCAAATTCCAGATTACGAAATGCACGAACATAATCAGCTAGTTTACCTGCTCAAGATACAAGCACAATTTCCTGCTCACAACTAAGGTTAGTAAACAGAAATAAGTTCAACTATTGTAAATTGTAAACTTGATAATACAAAGAGTGAAAAATGTAATGTTTTAACATAGAAATAGAGTAGTTGAACAATGTTATTACTTTCCAGAATGTGTTTAACAAGACACAAATGAATAAAAAGTTTATACAAAATAATTTTAAGTTTGTATAAATTAAATCACTTATATTTTTTTATTTCTAGGTCAATTAACTTTTATCGTATGTTTTAATACAAAGTTTTTTTCCTATATAGTAGATTAGCATGCCTATTTGACTTCCTTTTCGTTGCCTTTTTTAGAATTTGCTAATTTCCAAAAAGTTTTCTAAATTAAAAAAACTAAACTATGTATTAACAGGAGAAGGCCTTATGTACTCTCTTTTCTATTTGTTATACTTCCACCCTCAAAATATCAAATTAAATATCTACTTATAATAAAAGAGTAAAATAAATGCAATGTGGCATTCTCTTAATTTTTTAAGAAATCTTTAATTATTTAAATTAAATAAATTAACAATTTGAATTCTTATATACTTCTTATTTTATTTTAAATTATAAGAGTTCTTTAATTATTTAAATTAACTAAATTAACAATTTGAATTCTTTTATAGTTCTTATTAT
>WOUH02000045.1:4799618-4821511 GCA_009936405.2 Stevia rebaudiana | reverse complement strand
TGCTCTTAACAAAGTTTGGAGGCATCTAAGCAACGAAGATGATGTAAACTTTGCCTATATGATCTAGAGGTGGTGCCGCCTCAAATGAAGACCTGTGGTTAGTCTTCTAGAGGGTCATGAAAAGGATTTATAGCGCACGGCCATATTCGCGCTCAGTGAGAACGCAAAGTCGGCTGGTGATGTGTGGGGGTAAACCGAAGGGGTCATCAGGTTCTTGATTTAAGTCCATAGGACACCATTGAATCGATCTCTTCTTGTTTATCAACATTAACTAGGTTTAATCTCCGTGACACCTACGTGACATCATCTGTCTAAGTGAAAGGAAACATTCTGTAACACCCTCGCCCTCGTAATCACCAATATTGTCCGCTTTTCTATGCAGGGAGCTCACGGATTTTTTTTTGGTTTCCCAGTGAAAACTTCCCAGTAGGTCACCCATCCTGGTATTACTCTCACATGAGCACGCTTAATTGTGAGTTTTTAAGGCTCCACAGCCAATAATCCCAAAACGCGATGGTGATTTAAGAGGCAAGGCATTACTTATGAACCAGGAATCTCTCATGTCCACGGCCGATGTGGGAGGTTGCCATAAGTGTTGCAATCACCCCTCCCATCGTATCAATGATGTGGGAGGTTGCAAATGATGGGTGTCACAATCACCCCCCCCTTTAGGACTCATCGTCCTCGATGAGGTATTGCCCCACATCCCGAGCGGCACAGGAGTGGCTCTACAGGTGACTGGAGCGATGTTGGTGCAACGGGTTAGCGGTGGTAACTTAAGTATAATGCGGTGTTGATATTTGAAATAGATTTTTGGGTTTTGGAGGAAAGAGTATTAGGAAGACTTTGCGATATTCACTTGTATATGTTGCTTAGCCTACTTGTGAATAACAGTTGATGAACAGTTATTTACATACGCTAAGACTACTCGGTGCGCAAAGTGAGTGAGGCGTGAGAGCCCTGTTGGCATCTCAATCATGCCCCTACACCACACCCGGATCAATTTTTTGGGCGTTGCCCACCACGACGTGGCTCGGGCCCACGCCTCCCCATTAATGAATCAAACACCATCTCACATTCCTAACAATCACAATATAGCACATCACTTTCTTAGGAATCATAATACATCACCTCACGTTTATACATCTTTCCTAGTTGACACCTACGTGACGTTAAAACCACTCATATTCGCACCCATAACCTAAAAGAACATGTACATAGGCTAATTTCAAAGGAGAAGAGGCGTCCGTAAATGCCGTTGGATATCTTGTTCTCATCATTTGTTTTGGTTTTTGTTTTCTTTGGAATTTTTTAAAATAATTTAATTAACTAAAAAATAATCAAAAAAATATGTGGTTGTTTTCCCAATACAAGACATCCAAACAATATCTCCACATTCAACGGATTCACTCACTATCACATTCCTGGCTTCCTGCTGTCATTGAATCATTGTAGCCAGATTCCATTCCTCCATTCCACGTCCTATTCCAATTCCTGACGCTATACAGTCCACACACTCAAACACTTCATTTCAAACTTTTATAACTCACGATAACGACACACTCCTCTGCATATCACCCTTTTAAACTCCCCCAATCGGAACCAAATTCATCAATTTTTTACCTCAGTATGGGGGTTGAGCGAACATCTTCAAGCATTGGGCATGAAGATGATCTGCAGAACGGAATCGGAGAGAAGAGGAACACGGAAATGACAGACATCGATTCAATCGAGAGGATATTCGAGAGCAAGAAGGTTCCGCCATGGCAGAGTCAGCTTACGCTTCGTGCATTCGTTGTGAGCTTTATTTTGGGGATTCTGTTCACCTTCATTGTTATGAAGCTCAATCTGACCACCGGAATCATCCCGTCTTTGAACGTCTCCGCCGGACTGTTAGGGTTTTTCTTCGTCAAAACGTGGACGAAGTTCCTTGATAGATCTGGTTTGTTGAAGCAGCCGTTTACTAGGCAGGAGAATACTGTTATTCAGACGTGCGTCGTTGCTTCCTCCGGCATCGCCTTCTCCGGTACGTCCGATCAATCTCTCTCTGTGACACACTTAAATTTGTTGTTCGATTAATCTCTTTAACACTTGAATTTGTTTTTCAATCAATCTCTCACAAATTAACCGGAAAATCAAAAGAAGATCAATAGTTATGTGAAATATTTTATAATATTTTAATTGAAATTGAAATCTGGTGATATATTTCTACAACTTGACATAATAAAGAAATTATTGGATATCTATCATGTTGTTCATGAAAGAGAAATGATGTTTCAAGGTTTGAATATTTTTCCTTGACGAAAGAGATTTATTTAATTGATATAAAGCATTTCTTTTTCATGTTTGCTTAAAAATAATAACATGATTCCCCACACGTCAACTTATTTGAGTCATTTCGTCTCATTAGGAATAGCACGAACTATGAAGTGATCATTTTCTGACTAATTGGATAGTTGGATGCTTTCTTAAAAAGAGGCTGTAAATAGAAGTTTTATAGATACAAAGTGATTAAAATAAAGTGTATATTTTTTACCCACAACCACGCTCTACACTAATTCTATTTTTAATATTACCACACGTGTGTTTAGTAGGATCTGAACTTACATCGACTTGGTTAGAGAGTAGAGACTACACAATCTTAACTTAAATTTGTATCACCATGTATGCATCTCATATGATTTAAACTCACAAACTTAGATTGATGTAAACCTCTAACATTTTAAGCTAGATTGATGTCAACCTTTAACATTTTTTTGTTATACTTAAATTCAAATAATATAATCATAAGCATCTTAAATTTATTGGTAGTTAATGTGCCGCATCTAGAGTCTAGTGATCGGTAATTGAACATTTTTTGTGAAAAGTTGGTGTTATCACTTAATCGTACCCTTTAGTGCTATGGTCAGCTAATAAACTTTAGTGCTAGTAACATAGGTGGTTGGTATTAGGTATTTGTGTATTTTCCTAAAAGTAGGTGATTTTGGTAGGTTACCTTTATATTGAAGTTTTTTAACTATTAAATTAGAGTAGACTAGAGTTTTTGTCACTAAGATTGGTATAACCTTATAAATGTGCACTTTCGGTCCCTTTTAATAGTTTTCATCTTTAAGATTTCATTTCTTAGCAGTTTTTATCACTAAGTCTATTTTTTACTATACTTTTGTTAGAATCCTCCACGTGCCCTTCACGTGACGGGCATTTAGGTCAATGTTGCATGTTTCTATTCATCAGAACACTTTGATAAGTAGAAGGTAATGTATACGATAAATAGACTCAAGGACAAAAACTACTAGGAAATGAAAACTTAGGGATGAAAATTGTTCACGATGGACTGAAAGTGCATGTTTATATAAATCTTAGAGACAAAAATTTAAATTTACTCGTTAAATTAATTAGTGTGCAATCATAATTTGAAGTGTTATGGTTATCATTTCCGATAAAGAAATTGATCTATAGATCACATATCTTTGAAATAGTAAATTGGATTTAATTAACTTATATTTTGTTCAAGAATAAATGTTATGGTATAAACGATTGCATAAGAAATGATTACAAAACTACTAGTTTGAGTAGTATACTCTCAAGTCTCAACTAATCTACCGACTAAGAGGATTCACATTAATTAAGAGTTACTACTAACTAGTACACCTCACAACCTCCACTATATTATTTTCTATTTTGACACGATATTATGCATACCCTCGTGTCTTTAATGAAATCGAAACCGGTTGTTCGACTATCTAAATACTAGCAGGCCAGAGTTAGACTATCTTAATTATAAAATATAGTCACTAACAAAATGATTAGACTTTAGATTCTTTTATATATATTCAGTTACTTAGTTTATTTTTTCCTTAAAATTTTCATAACAATTAAAACCGGAAAATTTAATACCAGTCAAAATCTATACTTATTATGCTTTTCAAACTAATAATAGTAAATGTTTCTTTGATTTTTTTTTAACCATTATACATTTACACGACTTAAAAAGGTATATACGAATTAGGTGTTAGATTGGATCTTCTTTTACATTTTTTGATACCGAAATATATTAATAACCATAAAACAAACAAAGAAATGTATCTTGTAACTAGTAGGAGATATTCTACTTATACGAGAGTCTTTCTTTCTCATTTGTCATAAGTATGACATGATAATTTGACAGAAAATTAGTGTATTCATCTTAGCTATTCTTTTCACACGTCAATGTGAAAGTAGCATATTTGACAAAGGTACGTCTATTAGAATTGAAGATTGGTTCGAACCCCTAAAAAAAGTATTTTATTGTAATTTAGAATAAGAGTAAGATATATTTGTTATTAGAAAAAAGCTAACATTCCCTCACGCATGTATATCTATATCTAACTTTTTTTTTCGTGTCCATCTCTCCTATTAATTGCATCATAATTTATAAAATATTTTGTTGCGACATCATTTTTTAAACGCATGAAATGCAAATAATTAAAAATATGAAAAAAAAAATTAACTTTTCTAAAACAATGAAGTTTTTCTAAAATATGAGAGATTATAATTTTTTTATTCAACTGGTATACAAACAAGTATTTAGCATAGATTTTATGAAAAAAAAACCAATTTTAAAAATAGTATATATGAAAAGAAAATTTTTAAAAGCAAATTTCCTACAAACTAAAGTTTAAAAATTGATATTATTATTTTATTTCTTAAAATAATAATTTTTATGTAATTTCAGTTATATTTATCTTAAAAATACTTTAAAATATTAAACTCATTCACTATTCAATATATTTTTTTTTTTTGCTTAACTCACGTAACACCCAAGATATTACACTAGTTATCATAATACAAATATATGACTGATTTACTTTTCTACCAAAATTTACTATCATGCTGTAATAGAAAAAGCAGTCAAGATAAAGTAGAAAAATGTTTTTTATAAAGTTTGTTATATCCTATTTTCGTACATAATTTTAAATTTAAAATCATGTGTATAATGAGTATATGACTATTTTTTCTTTTAGGTGATTTTACGGTCTAACAAAATACTAATCAACTGATGATATTTTGATAGATATAAAATAGAAAATTTTCGACATTCCACTTAATCACCCGGTCTGATATGTCCATTTTGTGGAGCTGTTGACGTATTAGTCGTGTGGGGTCTAGCACCAAAGTAAGCGTGAAATTGGGACATTGATCATGTGGGTTACATTGTATCTATTATCGAGTTGACTTGTAATCTTTTCCAAGTCTACTTAGTTATCTTTATAATTTATTTATGAATTGATTACACGGATGGTCTACTTTACCTAAATTTTATTGTTTGTCATTTAGTTTGAAAAAATTACAGGTTTAAACTAATAGTTAACATGTTTATTCCTTGGTATGAATGTCACTTAAGTTTTATATTAAATGCTCTAAAATTGACCAAAATGCTCTTATATTAAAAAAACCAATTAAATCAAAGGAACCATTTGTATAATTATTTCTTGATTTAGTACGAGTATTTTTTTTTTCCTTCAGTTAAGTAAGAGAAAATACAAGATTGTTAGAACAAGTACACTTTTAAACCATTGTTCTACATTTTTGTGTAACAAAGTGATGGCCTTTACAAGATAAATCAAACAAATTATTGATCTTTTTCTTGAGTTGTCACTATCAAGAAAATAAAAATAATTCACAAGGTTGGGCCCATAATTATAGCATAGTGGTATATTGTCCCCATTCTTGACTTATAAAGTAGAATCCGTGACCTGGACTTGTGAACATGCATAATTCCACTAACTTCAAATAATCACAAGCATGGATTATTCTCTATTTTAGGATATTTTGGCACATATTTTATGGATTTTTATTATTTTTTAAAACATGTAAATGTCATATATGATAAGAAATAAATATTTTGTTTGATGATATTTTCTTAAATTTGTTAAATGATAATTAACGTATTTAACATTTTTGTTATACAAAATACTTGGTAAAATATATAATTATCCAATGTTTGTGAAATTCTTAATTATGTTTTGGGCTAGTTTGGTACACCCGTTAGATTATTGAATTTTTACTTGTTAATAGTAACCAAATTTGATACAAGAAACGATTGTTAGTCGTACGAAAAGTAACATGCAATGGTTGTTTGTAGTGAAAGCAGGTGTGTTTAAAAAAATCCATCTTTAATGGTTGTATATGAATGTGACGTAAGCATGTTTAGTATGAAAAAAGTTGAAATTTGAATTTGTTGAAGCAAATTCCAACTTAAAGAAGTTGAATTTCAAATAGATGCTTCGTAAATAGAGAGAGGAGAGCTAGAGAATATTGCTTCAACAAATGCTTCGTATTGGGCCAGCTTAATTTGGGCTGTTAAGATTGGGCTAACACATCTGACTGAAACGAATTAAAACTTTGATTTACGAATTTAGGGATTTTAAATAGAATGAATATGGAATTTGCGCTAGTTTGTCGATTGTTGGAGCGTAAAAAACAAAGATGATTATCCAGTTGTAACCAATTTATGTATCCTATTTAATGGGTATACTTTGTTTATACATAATTTGAGCTCTTTAACCATTTAATGTTAATTAAATGAGCCATAATGTAACATTGTAACATGAAATAATGAAGAATTTTCACCTTTAACAGGAGGGTTTGGTAATTACTTATTTGGGATGAGTGAAAAAATTGGCATGCAATCACATGAAGCAAACTTATCAAAGAACGTGAAAGACCCTTCTATTGGATGGATGATTGCTTTTCTTTTTGTTGTCAGCTTTCTTGGTCTCTTTTCTGTAGTTCCACTTCGCAAGGTATATATATATATCTATCTATCTATCATTTATCAACTAACAAAAAACTTAATTGAATCATATATATCTTCTAACTAATATTTTCAATCTGATAAAATCAATTTCATTGGTGACGCAGATCATGATAATCGACTTCAAATTAATTTATCCAAGTGGCACTGCAACTGCTCATCTTATTAACAGTTTCCACACTCCACAGGGTGCAAAGCTAGCCAAGTATAATAATATTCATCAAAGTCATTAACATCATCATCATCATTAACATTATCATTTTTAATTACTTATATATTATTACAGGAAACAAGTGAGAACTTTAGGAAAATTCTTCTCATTTAGTTTTTTATGGGGTTTTTTTCAATGGTTCTTTACTGGCGGAGATGACTGCGGATTTGCAAGCTTTCCATCACTTGGTCTTGAAGCCTACAAAAACAAGTATTTGTTAATCACATCTTAATTCAATTCTTCAACAGTACATGTGAATATTTGCATTCGTTTTTATTAACGATTTTACTTTCTGTTGTCGAATCCAGGTTTTATTTTGACTTTTCAGCGACTTATGTTGGTGTGGGGATGATTTGCCCATATCTTATTAATGTATCGTTACTTGTTGGAGCTATACTTTCATGGGGTATAATGTGGCCTCTTATAAATGAAAAAAAAGGTGATTGGTATCCTGCAGATCTCCCATCAAATAGTCTCCATGGATTGCAAGGTTATAGGGTAAGATCATATATTCTTGATTTTAATTCTTAATTTTGCTTTATGGATTTTAATTAAGGGTGTTAAACATGTGGTAATGTCTGGTTGATGGGCCGATTTTGACACCAACCACAAAATATATATCATGCTAGAAAATGGGTTATACTAATGAAATATACTTTTTTTTTTTGCGTATTAGTAATTTGAACTTACAAATTTATAACCAAAAATACAAATTTGTATAAAACAATTGGGCCTATAAATTGAAAATGGGAAATTTACTATGGACAAAGTTTGACTATCTTTTTTGAGAATATATATAAAATTCAGCCTACAAATCATGTGGTCATTCACCTTATCAGTAAATCATTAAATAGAATTTTGGAGTTGTAGCTTGTTCAGCTTACAAGATTAGTCTCTTTGTCGGCATTGAAATTAATGTAAAATTTCCACACTGAAATTCAGCCTACAGGATCAGCTTTCTTAACTATTGTTCTTTTATTATGTGACTTGTGGGCTGAAAGTCAATGACCATATTGAAAAACTAGTAGCGGTCAGTGACCGTTTTGGTGAATTTCTTATTTAAAATTGCTTTCATTTCTCTTTTATCTTTTAAATTCTAAAAGTGGCATAAATTCACTCACATTTGGCCATTTGAGTTATGTCATACAATATATGTTTTTATAAGTTTATAGAACCAAAAACACTAATTTAGCTAAACGTGTTCGCATGTTCAACCTGAAAATGATGCAAACCAAGAATTCAAAACTGGTTACATCTATAAATTTCAAACTATTTTGTGACGTGTTAGAAATTCAATTATTTTTAACATTCTATAATTTTCAGGTATTTATTGGCATAGCTATGATCTTAGGTGACGGTCTATACAATTTCATAAAAGTCCTTGGTCACACTTTATTCGGTTTATATCACCAATTCACTCAAAACACAACCAACCCGGACCCGTTAACCGGTAACTCATCCCCGGATCTTCCTTCACTTTCATACGACGACCAAAAACGCACACGTGTCTTTCTCAAAGACCAAATTCCCACGTGGATCGCCATCGTTGGCTATTTAACAATCGCCATTGCCAGCGTGGTTACTCTCCCACACATCTTCGACCAACTCAAATGGTATTACATCGCTGCTATTTACATATTTGCCCCTGCTCTAGCCTTTTGTAACGCTTACGGTTGCGGGCTCACCGACTGGTCGTTAGCGTCAACCTACGGGAAGCTCGCGATCTTCGTGATCGGAGCCTGGGCCGGTGGGTCAAACGGGGGCGTGCTAGCCGGTCTAGCTGCGTGTGGGGTCATGATGAACATCGTCTCAACCGCATCTGACCTCACACAGGACTTCAAAACCGGTTACATGACCCTCGCTTCACCCCGGTCCATGTTCGTGAGCCAAGTCATCGGGACCGCAATGGGTTGCGTCATCTCACCATGCGTCTTCTGGTTGTTTTACAAAGCGTTTGACGATCTTGGAGTCCCGGGGTCCGAGTACCCCGCACCCTACGCGCTCATATACCGCAACATGGCGATATTAGGGACCGAAGGGTTCTCGACATTACCGTATAAATGTCTCACGCTTTGCTATATAGCGTTTGCGTTTGCTATTTTTGTCAATGGGGTTAGAGATTTGGCGGGAAAGAACGTAGCGCGGTTCATTCCGATTCCAATGGCGATGGCGATTCCGTTCTACATTGGAGGGTACTTTGCTATTGACATGTGTGTTGGAAGTTTGATATTGTTTGTTTGGTCGAAGGTGAACAAGGCGAAAGCGGCTGCGTTTGGGCCTGCGGTTGCTTCGGGTTTGATCTGTGGTGATGGGATTTGGACGTTACCGAGCTCGGTTTTGGCTTTGGCTGGTGTTAATCCTCCGATTTGTATGAAGTTTCTGTCGAGATCGACTAATATTAGGGTTGACAAGTTTCTAGGTTAGTAAATTGTTACGTGAAAACTTAATCTGTACAAGTTAAACCGTCAAAAGCTTGGTTTTGTAAGATATATGTAAGAAATGTGGAAAAGAAAAAGCGTGACATAAAAGTTGAAAGTGTTTATTACAGTGAGAAAAAAGAAGTTTTCAGTTTCATAGGGGTGTTTTCACCATATTGTAAAAGTTTTTAAGAAATTTCTAAAAATACTTTATATTCATGTGGTATGTAAAAATTTAAAATGCAATTTGTAATTTTAAGCGCATATTTACTTATTTTAATTGCTTGACGATTGAAACTCGTTTAACGTTCGCTCAGAATATTTTTGCTTAATTTCGGTTTGGTTGAAAAAAACGTTTGGTTAAAACCGAGCACGAGCAAAAGTTCCGTTGAGATCAGGTGGCTCTATATACTATTTAATAAACTTTTTAATATATTATATAAGTTTTAGTAATGTATGCTACATGTTACTTAGTTTAGTTGGTAAGAAAAAATAAAAGATACAAACACTCTACCTAAAATCTTGAGTAACATAGAAAGAAATTTTTTGAAGTCATTGTTTCGTTTTCTCTGGGTGAATTTTGAAGTACGATTTGTAGAGAGATAAATACGTGAAAATAGTTTGTTATGTCAAATCACTATCGAGAACATTTAGTTATTTTGCAAAATTTAACTGCAACGTTAGTGTCATTTAACTATTGAACAAAAGCGCTTAATTTAAAAATATATATTGGGTAAATTGTTTAAAGTATTCTAACTGAACGACTCTTTGGGAACACAAACTGCTCTTTACAATAAAACAAACCTTATCACTATTTTCCTTTTTTGTTCAACGACGCTCAATTTCGCTCGACGCACACTTTAAAAATGCTCAAATATTGCTCGACGCCCATTCGATTTTGACTCGGTTGAAAAGACGCTCAGTTCGGTTCAGTTTTGTTTGTAAACGAACTAAGCACGAGCAATTGAGCAAAGGTATGCTTAGTTTGGTTCGACTCGTGAACAAACCTAGGTTAGAATGATTAAAATATAAACAAAGCTCGAACTTAACTTGAGCTTTATTTGTGCTTATTTAATGCGAACATAAATATATCAAAGGATTTGTAGTCTGATGATATAAACGTTGTTATTAAGAAGTTTGAAGTTAAGGACAAAATTTAGATTTATAAATCGAATTAAAAGATGTTTTAATTAACCCATAAAAAAAGACATCTAAATCTATATATAACATGTAACATGTTTTAAAGCTCTCAAAAATATATTTTTTTCCTGAACGGCAATTTCCTTTAATTCATACTCTTAAATTACCCTAGAAACTAAATTTATATCACATATGGATTAAAATTCATAGAGGCAAAAACCTCTTAGCAAACTAGTCAACATACTTTGTTTAATTGTAAATTTAGATAGTAGTTGGAATATTTAGTTTTCACGTCAGGTAGGTGAAACTCAATAAAATTGTATAAATGTGGTATTGAAACCATGAAATAACTTACATATATTTTTCCTTAAAATGTTTTAACGACTTCATATAATTTTGTGGATGCCACCATTTTCATATCTGAACCTCCGTAGAAATTCAAAATTTCAAAAAACAAACCTAATCCCTCATTTCATTTCTCTCCCTCTTTCACTTCTATCTTCTATGGGTACTTGTTTCAGCAAGAAAACCAACACCACCGCTCTCTCGCCGGAACCCCAAAACTCCGACCTCAAATCCGGCCATCAGCAACCTCAGAACCCTAAAAACGACCAACAGGCTTCCAAAAAGGAGATATTTATCATCAAACACAGAACAAGTCATGAAATTGACAGGCACTCGGACCAAGAAAGCAAGAAAAACCCTAGCGCCACCACCAGTACCGGCACCGTCACCGGAGCTAGACTCAGAACCTCCGGTTGTAGTAAGGAAGACGAATGTGATAGGCTTAGCCGGAGCAATTCCGCCGGAGCACAAAACCCTATTCGAAGAAGAAGGTATTCCCGTTCCAAATTGAGTTTTGATTCTGGCTTCAATTCGATTGCTATTGCTAATAACGACGACGAAGGTTATGGTGATGGTGATGACGAAGATGATGCACTGAATCACCATCATCGTCATCGTCACCGGCGCCAGCAGCCTGAAGTTAGGGTTTCGTCTAGTCAACGATCTAGCAGTAGAGAAAGAAGAATAAGCATATCACCTAATAGAAGATCTAACAGTAAAGATAGAAGAATAAGTATATCCCCTAGTAGAAGATCCGAATCTCCGTTCAGTAATCCGGCGACGGCCACTGGCGGCAGCAGCAATCGGCCGGCGAAAATGGTATCAATTCCGGCAACTGATAAGAGTAACAATGCAGGTGTTCAACAACAGATAATTTCTGGTCCAGTAAAGAGAATTCATGTGAAAAGAAATGTTTCTCCAGCTAGAACAAACCTTCGGGTTTTCAGTGATGATTTGAGCCAAAATCAGGATATCATCATCCGCGAGGCTGATAATAGGCGGCGATCACTGGTTGAGATTGATAACAATGCTGCTCGTAGTTCACACCCGCGTGACACTAAAAGAACCAGAAAGTTGTCACGGGACCTAGACCTGAACCCAGAACCAGGTTTTGAACTTGGTTTGGGTCCGGATACTGGTCCACCATCATACGCGAGTTTGCTACTTGAGGATATTCAAAACTTTCATAAAAAGAACGCGAATGTGACCACAATGTCGCCTTCTTTTGCGCTTCCTGAGTGTGTTAACAAGGCGTGTTTGATTATGGAAGCGGTGGCTGATCTTAATTCCAACACGAGTTCATTGTGTTCGGATGACAGATGGAGAAATCAAACGAGTAACAAGAAGGATAGCTGTAACACCGCGGTTTGACAAATTGTATGTTTAATCATCATAGCACATTTGTATTATCTATTTGTATAACTTGCATATCATTATGTACTTGTTAGGAAATTGAATCATTTCTTGTTTATGAGAGAGATTGATCTTGGTGCTAAATGTGATCAATTTGGGATCCTGATTTTAAAACCCTTTTAACTGTTGTATTAATTGGGATATTCAATCCTTTCATATCACAATTAGAACAATAATATGGTTAATTCGACAGCTTTATGTAGTAATCATGCATAGGTCAGCAACGGTTTCAATGGCTCATGTTAGTTTTAAATTGAATATATCTTACCAAGATAGAGGAAACTAACAATCAAGATGATCGGGATTTTGTTAAAAGTATCAACTTACCTGAAAACGAATCGAACAACTGGAGTTAGAAATGTTAAGAACAAGATACGGGTTAATTAAACATAATGTTAAGGATTGGTATATATTAATTAACTAACAAATAAGGATCAAAATTTCACCTCCTAAGATGGCAACCTTGAGATAACGATAAAAGAAACAAGTTTAATCTTATCACAACATGAATGTAAACACAATATCCAAAACTTTATGCTCTTGATTACTTTGTAAACGAATTACATAAAAGGAAAAGAACGTGACCGTGCCACTAACCACATTCTAGGAAATGAAACTAAACTGCTGAATATAATTAGAAATATTAATTAAGAAACATGGCAATAAAAAACATGGGCAGTAGGATGGGTTGCCACCTGGATGGAGTTAAAGGAAGGGCTACTGGATTTTTTGTACTAGTAGTGTACTGGTGTTGAATAACATGACCAGCATTAGTAATATCTGTTGTATGGGTTTTGTTTTATCTAGTTTTCGGCTAGCTATATGAATACATCATGTTGTTGTTCAAAAGGTTGTATACACGATCCCAATTAGCGGATTGATGACCCGATATACACCACCAATTTTTTTTGTTTTTCTTTTCATTTCGTTCCATTTTCAGTTATATATTTTAATTACTTACTTAATTTTAATACTTAAAAGTACCATTCAACTTTCATTATTAACTATTTCATTCATTGCCAATGGGGTTGGTGGCCCATCGGTGTTTGGAGCTTAGACTGGGGTCCGAACCTCACAAAGGTTGTGTAAAAACTATTTAATTTATCATATTTAACATGATAATTTGAATTAAATACCAAGGGATATTTGTCCCAATGGTACCCTGAGTACTTCTTAAATGAGAGATCTCAGATTCTCAGGTTGGAGCCTTACCCGGAGTAAAAGAAATGCTCTGGGGTGAGGTAGAGGGTTTCCCACAAAGTGGGTTTCCTCCTGGATTGGTGGAGCGGGGTTACCACGCTTTCAGCGATTTGCTGGATAACAGGCTGATCTATTTGTTAGGGTGAGACCAGGTGGCCACCCTATTTGTTGTTCAAAAATAATAAATTCAACTTGTACATCCACTAGCATCTTGTGATCTTATCTTATTGTATGTTGTTTTTTCTAGTATAAATAGATAGCTTAGTTCAACACATAATAAACTCTCAGTCCTTCAAGTTTTTACCTTGGTTTTAAAAAGTGTGTGCAAGACAGCTTTAGACACAGGTTTGGTCGTTTTATGTCACACAAGGCTAGCTATGTACAAGAAGCTAGCCTATGCCGCTTTACTAGAGAAATTGAAGGCACAAGTCGCATGATTCGTGTACAAAACACATGAAATCATAGTATTATGCATTTATGCTAGAGAATATAGATGTAGATGAAGATTCAAAACATAATAAAAAGATCAGCTTGGATATGCACTAGCAGCTTGTGATCATATCATATTTTTAGAAGATATTGTAAGAGAGCTGGATACACAAGGCGGTGCAAGTGGTTAATGTCTAGATATTATATTTACTTATTTTTCTAGTATAAATAGATAGCTTAGCTCAACAGATTCAGTAGTCTCAGTTCTTCGAGTGTTACAATACAACAAGAAAGAATTGTTGGGTTTGTTTCCACATATTTCTGTCTAGTTTCTTTTATTACTCTCTTGATTACCATATTGAGCACTAAATGTAATACAAACTTTTTTTATTAGTTTGGTGGTGATTATCATGTTATGCACTAACATGTAATACAAAGTGTAACATCCGGTCTCTTGTACCATCGATATTGTCAGCTTTTCTCGCTAAAGCTCACATATTTGCTTTTGGCTGTCTACTTAAATAAAATTTATTAGGGAGGTAACCCATATCTAATACCATTAAACCGAAAACATTTTGGTAATATTAGATGCGTGACATTCCTTATGAAACCAGCAATTATGATATCCACAACCGATGTCGGATTCCAATAGGATTTCTAGTAACAGTTCGGGAGGATTGCAACAAGAAATTGTCCCCTTTGGCTGGGACATACTACCATCACTCATCCACCCCCACAATTTTGTTTTCACCCGAAGAGTTACTTGTCCATCCAAAACGCGTCTTATTAGAGAAGATATCCACCTTCTTTAAATTTGACCAACCTACCGCCGCGAAGCGCGGTGCATTTACTAGTTCAAACTAAAATCCATGTCTTATTTAAAAAAAGTTTATAAATTCAAACTTCCAAATATTTAATTTCTAGGTTCTTTTTTCCAATTCAAATACTAATGCATATTATAAATGTCCATTAGAACAAAGTTCTCATATTTACAATAAAGTGACAACTAAACGAACAACAAGTTATGCCGGCCTCTTGTGAATTGCAAAATCGGTCCTAACAAAAATACAGCTTTGGGTCTTATGAACTAAAAAAATATTATATACGACGCGTTGAACTCTTATTAAAAATCCGAAATCCCCCAAATTTATCAAAGACAAAATATTTAAAACACGAATCGGTTATACGAATAGGCTTTTATTTTCTAAGGTTTTAAAACAAATTTAATAATCGAGAACTTGAAAAACTTTTCCTCCCCGTGCCTTCGCCCTTTTTCTTTTTCTGGGCTCCCCTCAATTAGAAGTTCGAAGATCGACTTCGTTGCAGGATTCAACAACGTTTCTCTCTCGCAAAACCTAAGAAAGCAGGTATGGAGCAACTATCTGTTACAAAGAAAATCAATTTCTTAGGTGATATACTTGCATGTTAGGTGTTCGACGAATGTCCCAAATGAATTAGATTATACCAATTTTCTGTCTAATCATCTGTATGCTGATGTTTTTAGATTTTAGAATGCTCTAAATGGACAGGATTATACATATTTTGTGTCTGATTATCTGCTGTTATAACATTTTAATTTAGAAATAATCTTAAATTTATACAAGAACCCTCTAGAAATTTGCAATATCAAGCATTCAACAACCTGGGTTCTAAATCAAAAGTGTTTTCAATAAAACTTGTTCAAAACTGCCTCCTTTTATCCTAGATTGAACATCAGTTATCACTTATCCATTATATTTGTTCCAAAACATGACTAATTTCACTATTTCAGTTTGCAAATAACTCTTGTACCTGTGTAATTATATCCTGAGGTACTTTCAAACTTGTCATTGAGTTTATAAAACCTACTCTCAGTTTTATTCTAAAAAAACAAGCTGCCATAATTTTCTGTATTTGAGTGCTTTAATCTCATTATCCATAACCATAATCCGATCTGGTGTCTTAGAAAGAAACCGGATCGGTTCATTTACCTGAGCTCGCCATTGAATTCATGAACTGATTTTCAATATATTCAACCAATATATTCAACCAATGTTTGTAGGCATTGTTTCTATTTACTCTCATAAATTGATTTATTGCAACAAATGTATCATTTATTTCATCTTTGTTGTATTAAAAATTTATTAAAAAACATGGTAAACATATGTGTAACCCGTCTCAATTACTAACAAGTTACCCATTTCCGTGATTCTGTTTGTATACAAAGAGTTAATTTTTATATTTGTTTCTCTTTATGTGAATTTTTGTGACTCATATATTTCTTTTATTGAAGGCGTTAAAGCTGTATTTGTAAAATGCTGGGTGGGCCAGGACTCGAATCTGTTGTTGATCGTAAGTACAACATCTCTACTGTGTTTCTTTATTTTTATTTTTTTTGCTCTACTTGTAGTATTAAACAAACTCTTTTTAAAAAATTATGTTTTTGGCATTAACTGTTATCTTTTGTGAGCTAACACTATTCTATTGACTTATTGTTTCTCAAATTATTTTTTTTTTCCTTTTACAGAATTCATTTCCGTTATCACTAATGATGGACGCAACATAGTGGTGAGCAGTCTTTATGTTTGGATCACTATGATTTTTACATTTTTTTAAATCAATATAGTAAATAATATTGGTTTTTACATTCAGGGAGTATTGAAAGGGTTTGATCAAGCTACAAATATCATTCTTGATGAATCTCATGAAAGAGTTTATTCAACCACGGTTAGTTCACCTTCTTATACAGTTATATTAAAATAGATTTTTGTTTCTCTCAGAATATTATTTCATGTGATTGATGGATTCATATATTGTGGATGTTAAAAGTTGTAATTTTTTCATTAACAAAATTTTATGACATATTTTTTTTGCGTGTATATCATTGAGTTTGTTTCTTCTCCTTTTGCATTTAATCACACCATTTATATAGTTTAGTGAACCTACAAGGTTGACAATTAATATTATTTGCTTCTTTAACTTGCAGGATGGTGTTCAACAACTTGTGTTGGGTCTTTACATCATAAGGGGAGATAACATGTATGATACATTTTTATTTGTGCAAAATGCTATTAAATTATTACAAATTTTTAATTGTTAATAAAACTACTATTCTTTTTAAAAACAGTCAGTAGGAATGAATTTGACCAATAACCTGTCAAATGCTGATTTGGGTGAAAAATCTTTTTAATTTATAATGTTTTCAAAAGTTGAATGGTTTAGTAACGGCTTACAAAAGTTGGATGCTTTATCTGTGAACATTTTTGACCAAACAGAAATAAACTTTTTCATTTCTATAAATAATATTAGATTATCAATTGTTTTTATCGTTGTGATTATGCAGAAGTGTTATTGGGGAACTAGATGAAGAGCTTGATGCAAGTTTGAATTTGTCAGAACTAAGAGCTCATCCTCTGAAGCCTATTATTCACTAATGTTACATGGTATCATGCGTGCTTAAAAGTCAAAACATAATATTCATGTTGCATAACGCGTATTTGTCGAGAATTAAATTCACTTTTAACCAAATATGAAGTTCACATTGAGCTTGTTTTAAGCTAAATTTATAAGCTGCTATCATATTGACATTTTGGTGCATTTTTTGTACGGAAAATATGTTTGTTTGTTAGCAGCATTCATTTGGTGTTGTGAGTCCATGACACGATTTGGGTCTGTTATAGAATTTAGATATGAGAAGTTACATAGATAGCCTCTATGGTATGTTCATACTACGGTTTTGATCTCTAGGTTTGAGACATTACATGTTTGGTCCTCAATGTTTACTCAGAGTTAGCACATTTGGTTCTTGACATTGGTAGATGTTGAAATTTTGTTACATTTTTTGTGAAAAAAACTAAACTACCGATATTGTTAAACATATCTAATGAAGTTACAAATATAATTAGATTTTAAACTAATAAATAATAATATCAAAATCACCCCCTTCTCTTGGTTTGCCAGTGGTTTAACCAGTCGTCATCTTTGTTTGAGAGTTTTGAGCTATCCATCCACCCATTTCTTCATGACATCTTCTCAGGTAAATGAGACAAGCAAATTATCACAAACTGGGTGATACAAGCAAATGAGACAGAGAATCTCTCTTTTATTAGGTTTCATATGATGTCCTCTTTGTGTCATGAAAGGGTTGGGTTGTTTAAGAAGGATGCCAAATACCTCAAACTCGTCTAAATCAAGCTCCTTCGAATTCCATTCGATTGTAAACAAGCGGAAGTAGCTCGGTTCAATTTCTAAACTAGTCGAGTACAAGCCCTCGCAAGATTTTATGTTTGGCTCGTTTAAGTATAATTTTCATGTTTTAAAATTTAGAGTTACAACTAATATGAGTCCATACTAATTTAAATTCTAATTCTTGTTTAAGCACAAAATATCTTTAAGTTGGAGAACTGATTGGTCAGGTTGAGATAGGGCTATTTTTTTCATGTTTTATGGATTCAAATATGTCTGACAAAAAAAATAGAAACAAATTAGGGGTCTGTTTAGTATGAGGTAATGGAATTGACAAGTGAATGAATTGACGAATAAATGGAATGGACAAGGGAATGAAATGGATCATTACCATTCCATTGTCATGTTTGGTTATGAAATGAATTATTACTTCATGTTGTTTGGTAGACAGAAAAAGATGGAAGAATGAAATACAATTTTGTTCGGGTCATTGTTCGGATCAAGAATAGGGTCGTGGTTCAACTCATGGGCCGGTTTGTGGTTTATGTTGTTGCCCGGGTCATAGTTTGGGTCGTGGGTCGTGGGTCATGGGTCGGGTTATGGTTCAAGTCATGGGTCACGTAATGGTTTGGATCATGAGTTGGGTAATGGGTCAGGTTATGGTTCGAGTCATGGGTCGGGTAATGGTTTGGGTCATGAGTCGGGTTATGATTCAAGTCATGGGTTGGGTCATGAGCCGGGTTATGGTTCGAGTCATGGGTCGGGTTATGGGTTGGGTTATGGGTTGGGTTATCGGTCGGGTTATGGTTCGAGTCATAGGTCGGGTACTGGGTCGGGTCATGGCAATATGGCATCATCGATTAGACCATTCATTCAATGAAAGGAATGAAAAAAAACACCCCTCCCCCAAGAAATGAAAATCATTAAAATAGAAGGAATCACATTCCTTATGTAATGGTACATTCCATTCCTAAGTGTAACCAAGCATGTTTTATTTCATTCCAATGTAATGGCTCATTCCGTTTCAGCCTCCATTCACGCATACCAAACGCTACCTAGAGATATTCTAATTCCGAACAAAAAATACTCTTGAAAACATATCTTTTATTTTTTTCAACCGCCATTTCCATTCAAATGAACTGTTGTGAGCACATCAACTCATTCGATGGCCTGTCATGTTTTTAGGGTCGTCGGGCATCCACCTCTCATTGATTGTGCCATTAAAGGTAATTTTTTTTCGCACCAATAATTTTTACACAATAGTCTTTGACAAATCTTGAACCCTTGATCGAGGAGCAACACCTTAAAACCTAGTGGCTTTGCCACTTGCACCCATAGGCGGATCATTAGGCAGGGGAAAAGGGAGGGGGGGGGTGGCAGGGGTGGTGAGTGGTGGGTGGTGGCGGTGATGATGGTACGTGCCGGTGGTGGGCGGTGGCGGGTGGCGGCGATGGTGGTGAGTGATACTGGGTGGTAGATTGGGTAAAGAGTGGGGTAAACCGGTGATTTAATTACAATAAGTCATTAGTCATTTTAAAAAGCCAGGATTTGTGGCTTTTATAAAACAACTTATTTACTTTTTACAAAAAGTCAAAAGTGTTTATTGGTTTGCCAAAAAAAAATTTTAACTTAAAAAACCAATAAGTCGTTTTGAAACGCAATCCCAAACACCCTCTAAAAACAACAGTGAAAGTTACATGGAGCAAGGTTCGAACCCACAGCCTACAATATGTGAGCATGCGTGTTTAACCACTACGCCAGTGGGTCGTTTGTTTTAAAAGTCTGATTTAAATGTATTTAAATATTGCTTCAGATGAGATATGGGTTTACATATGAACCCTATATTTCGTTCGATCCAAATCAGAAGATCTTTGTGTTAAACCTACAAATTAGTTTAGGGCTTTTAGAGACGAGATCAAAACGAGTTGAATGGTATGTTTACCTTCGACTGATGATGACACGGTGTGGAGATCAAGCCCCGACGACTTAGTACGGCGGCGGTGAGGTGGTTCCAGCTGTGAACTTGACCTGCGGTGCTTCTTGTTCGTTTTCGTGTGTATGGGTAGGTTTGTAGCAAAGAATAGAGTCGAGGTTGAGTGCTATTTATACACGATAGGTGGGGATCCTCAAGCTTAAATCTCGGTTTTGGACCGAGTGATTTTCTTCAATCATAGCGGGATTACATGCCGAAATAAGCGGGATTGAAAGTGGATTTGAGTTTTTGAGAGCTGGAGACGCGTAAACCCGAGATCTTTGGGGTCAATGGACGCGAGATTAGTGGCTGTTGTGGCTTTGATTCAGGTGGAAGGAAGACCCGTTGGGTGAAGAAGAAGAGATCCATGGATCTCACATGTCCTTGGGTTACATTTTAAGTTTTGGCAATTAAGCCCCTCTAAGTTTTATCTATCTTAAATAAGACACCATGTTTTGATAAAATCATTTCAAAGTTATGTTTATTATAATATGACCACATAAACATGCCAATGAGTTAATTTATATGTTTTATATTATTATTTTTTATTTATATATGTTAAACTATATAATAAGTTTTATATGAGTTGAATTTAATAAATTTTTTATTGATGCTTATATATATAATTTGTATAGGATTATGTGATACGATATCGTATGATAAATTCTGAGTATATTCTTTTTGATCGTGAAAATGTTTTTTTTACAAACAATATGGAAATTAGTAACCGGAAAATCTCGGATGTTATAATTACCCAAGTGAAAAAAACTGTATTATTTAGTTTTTAAAATATGAAATCTGTAATATTTAATTTTGTAAATAAATGTATAGAATAACTATGCAACCTTGACTTTTTATGTAAACCAATTAAATAGTGTTCACTTAAACAATATGCTTTGTTAGAGAACCACTAGTTTAGTTACTAGTCCTATTTCCTAAAATCTTATTTGACCATACCCGAATTGAAAAATAAATCAAATATAGTGGTGCACAATGGACTAAAAAGTTTTCAACGCGCATGAAAAATAATCCTGAGTCCGTCATTGCCTATGTGTGAAACATGTTGCCTCGAACACGATCTAACCTTGGACACTGCTTGACCTAGACTCTTGTTTATTGACATAATAAAACATACTCCTAGTGGAAATTATGGTCATTAAAACTTGAAATGAATACATTTATCAGAAGGTGTCAAACTCAGTCTTGTCTTGTGATGAATGTTGCGATTTTCAATGTTACTTCAAGATATGATTTGAGCTTCTATGGCACGATTACACAATGAAACTACTTAAAGTCTAATTCAATTATATATATTCTAGTTAAATGATTAATATTTCTAAGTAACATATCTAACACACCGACTTTTAATATTTATTTATTTATAGTTTGGTAAACCAAACAATTTATGCCCATTTAGAATATCTAATGAATATAAAGTTTCATTGGGGTTATCATGAAATTACTCTGGTTGACATGAATTATCTAAGCCTAAATATTCTTTTACGTCTACTGAAAATATGGATAGCAAATGATCACTTCTTTGAAGACTGATGTGGCGCCCGGGTTCCCAAACAAACCATTTATACGTATTTCAGTTAAAAACAACATTTAGATTTTTGGTCCCAGAAAATTCTTTTACAAAAATACGTATTCCGCCACTTAAAAACCATTCAAACGTTAACCCAAACCATCTTGTATTGTAATAAGCATTTACAAATGATTTATAATCAACAACACATATCCAAGTATGTATTTACGCCCAACTAGTTCAACATAAGACACCCGGGAAACCCGTTCGACCCATTT
>WOUH02000045.1:4788367-4799518 GCA_009936405.2 Stevia rebaudiana | reverse complement strand
CTAACAAAGGTTTTACTGATTATCAAAACCTATGGACTCACCAGCGAAAGCTGAGTTTTTCAACTAATGTAATCTCAAGTATTTAAAGCATGGATCAAGGGGACAAGGATCAGGGCTATCTTATGTGTTTAATATTTATTGTTGTATTGTACTGATTGTAATGTAAAATTTTGCTTCCGCTATCAATGTAATCAACACTTTGATGTATGAATGTATGAATGGTTTGTTTGGTATAATCTGAGTTGCGCATTATAGACCGGTTGACTCGATTCTGCCGTTTGACTGCGCCCTCCGGACCGGTCGGAGACCGGGGGCCGGGGAGCGGGGTGTCACAGTTAATCATCCCCTTTATAATTATATATGTCACTTATGAGTGTATTATTGTGAATGGTAAATACCAGATTATAAATTAGATAACTAATGACACATAAAACCCTCTATTTAGTATTTGATATAATAGTTGTCTAATACTTAGCCATAAAAACTATGGGTGTGTTTGGGATTGGTTATTTGATTTCAAAAGTGTTTTTCTTTTTTAAAAAAAAGCTCATTATTGATTTATGATTTTTTGAAAAGCAGTTTTTGAAAATGTATTTGGATTAACTTTTGTGTTGAGAAAATCAAACAAGTTCATAAGTTGTTTTCTTAAAAAATGTTTATCTTAGCTTATTCATTTAAAAGGACCAAAAAGGTCATTCTAATAATTAAAACAATCTTAATGAGTGAGTACTTTGGTAATTTTATGCAAAAAAAGTTATAAGTCATGGTGAAAATCTAGGATTTGTGACTTCTGAAAAACATTTTTTTTAATATTAAATTTCCAAACGACGTTTGGTTTTCCCAAAGACTTTTTGACTTATTGGCGTTTTAAAGTAGCCAATAAGTCATGTTCTTCCAAGAATCCCAAACACCATCTTTTGGTAAAAGCGATGGATATGATATTTGATACGATTTAGACGATGACAATTTGTAATTGTGTTTAAGTAAGTAATAACCAGACACACCAGAAGGTTCAAATACCATTAAAACCAGAAACAAATGCTGAAGAACAGCAACAAGATCCATACCTAATCCACATGGACCGCGACTGAAAATCCACAAACCCACAACGAACACAAAATCTTACACAGAAATACCCAAATCACCCGCAAAACTAAAACAATAACGAATTCAAGAACCAAACAAATAAGAAAACTAAAAAGATGTGACACATATAGAAAGAAAAGATGATAGACACACCATAAAGACACAAATAAAGTCAAACAATCGTCACATGCACGTATAAAAAGAGAAGATTGTGCTAATTCGATGAAGAACAAACCTTCGGTCGTTGATAGGAGGGATGGAGAAGAAGAAATACTCAGAGGCTAGTCGAAGCCATGCTGAACATTAGGGGAATTGAATTAGGTTAACTGGAAGATGGATTATTCCAAAAATTAGGAGTCCGTGCTTTTTAGAACTCAGGTCAACTTCCAGGTTTGGGTACACGCATATCCTTTTTTTGGTTTAATAGAATTTTTTAGGTGTGAGGTTTAATCTTCTAGTGACATGTGTACAATCCTACTTGGATCCTATGTGGATCTTACATGACAGCTATGTGGATAGCCTAAGTAAGTGACATGTGTACAATAGTTAGTGTTTTATTAGAAGTTAAAGATTAAAGATTATTTATTTTTATTATTACTACTATTATCATCATTATTATCGAAAAACATCATTATATTATGCGCCTCTTTAATAATTTCACTCTTAATATTATAGTCATGTGATCGTTTGATTTAAAGATTTTCATTTTCACATCATATAAGCTTTTGTAAAAATTATAGGATCATATATTTTTAATTATACATTTTCATTTACTACACTATTTATAACCTAATAATTTAATAATCCTTTATAGTTATATCATTGTTAAATGTTAAATTGTTAAATTGTTAATCCCTGGTTTTTATACTTCTCAATGAAATTTTATATATCACAAATTCAGGCAAAAAGCACCACCACCTCCGTGATCACTCCTCACCATTTTATCTCTTTTATCATCCCCTTCAGATTTTCTCTGCCCAAGTTAAACGCAACTGAATACGTCTGGAGTTTGTGATAAATAGCGTTTAATTTCTTTCTTTCTCTACCTAAATGCTTAAAAAACCAATAGATAGTCTCTTATTTCTTGAAACATGATATACTTTTAATTGAATTAATAAAAAAATTATAATTTGTTGACGGTATCGTAGGTTCTAAAAGCTACGGTTAACAAGTCATATGAAACAAAATTCAATGTATCGATTTTTATGGCGTTTGAAGTGGACTCTTTCTTCTCCTTTTTTTTTTCTAGAAGTAGAAAACATGCAAATGACATGTCATATTTCTTTTCAAATATTGTATACTGGCGTATAGCATGTGTATTACACGGGTTAGTGGATATAAATTAATATTATATCTAATGTAACACACAGTTAATGGATTAAAAAAATCTAACTTCAGAAAACTGAATAAAACATATGTTAGTAGATAAAAAAAAATATGTTGTAGATTGTGTATTACACGGGTTAGTAGATAACATGTGTATTAGAGGCGAAAACTGTTAAGACTTTAAACGTTAGAGACGAAAACTATTAAGACTTGAAACATTATGAACTTTTACTACTTAAAACGTTAAGGACGAAAATTGTTAGGATTTAAAACGTTATGAAGTTTTAAGACTTGAAACGTTAAAGACGAAAATTGTTAAGATTTGAAACGTTATTGAATGATTTACGTTAACGGTAGACTAATATTGTTAAGTATTGCAAACCTTAGGGATTAAAAATACATATTAGTATTTTAAATATATAATAATAAATTTAAATGTTTTTTAAATTTTAAATATATTTTATAATTTAAGATAAAATGGAAAATATAAAAAAGATTCAAAATTTATAAAATAAAATATTTTAAAATAACTAGAAAATGTCACATGTGATTTTTTAAAATGCTTAATTAGAGGTAGATTACTATATTGTATATTTATAATGGGGAAAATGAATATGTGGCTATTACGCATCTAACTAATTACCTTTCACATTATCACTGGAAAAGGGGAAACAATTCATATACTTTTCACTAATTTGTGTCTTTTTTTCCTTAGTTATTTTCTATCAATTCATATACTTTTCACTAATTTTTTTTCATCGTTTTTACAAAAATGGATTCATATTATTTTGTCTTCTCATTTATGTTCAAGAAAGTAAACTTGGATTATAAAGTTTATAATGTATTTCTTATATGAGATATATGCAAAATGATGAAGAAGAACTAACGAAAGAATATACATATCAGTTTTGATTTTAATTTAATCAAAATAACGTGATTTTAAATGGTTTCATATGTAAATGGATACGTAAAAACATCATATTCACTTTCCCCATTTAAAAATTTAAGTTTGTATGATTAAGCCATTTCCATATTTTACAAGTAAATTTTATTAGAATTAATATTTATTAAGTAACTTAAAACTTGAATTTAATTTTTAAAATATTAATAGCATGTTTCTAAAGTATTATGAAAATCTAATGATATAAACTAATAAATTTTTATATTTAAGAAGTTGACATGTTGCGTTCATGCTTTCTAGTTTCTAGAACAAAAAGAAAGTCATGGATGCAATAATAAATATTGTGGGCTATGATTATTCAAAACTTATAATTAACTTTGGAACATATGATTCCAGTGAGCTAACGGGTTTACCCTAGGGTTTCTCACCCTGGAATAGTAAATTACTCGATATTAAGTTAGAAAGTAAGAGATCTTATTTTTGACACTTCAAAGCTATCTTCAGAAAAACTTAATTTTAGAACTATGAGGACTTCAGTTTATGTTATTTTTAAATTTTGTGCCTTTATGCCGGCTACTTATGGTTAAATACTTTAAATCATAATATATTTTTTGTGATTTTTAGTAGAGGTGGCAGTGAGTTGGGTTTGTGCCGAGTTTAGGTGATCCCAACATCATACCTCGTTATAGAATCTTGTCTCGATCATATCCGACCCAAAACTAGTCAGGTATTTTTTGGGTAATCACCTCTTGAGTAACAGGTTTTCATGCGAGTTTAGGTTTGCTTGTTGTGCTTACAATTTATAAAGTTGTTCAGAGTGCACAATAGTTCATATTCAGAAAGTAAATTCTCCTAATTATATAAACATATCTTTCATAACAAAAAAAGTGTTGGGTGTTCGTGGATGGCGTGATGATATTAACGTGGCAAAACTTTAACAAAGTTGCATGAAGTTGTCATCAAGTGGTTAGAAGGAGGTGTAGACTTGAGACTCTTTTTTAGGAGGTCTCAAGTTCAAATCGTACCCAAAGCTTTGCTCTGGGCAATTTCTATGACGAGGAGAAAGTGCACATCGTATAAAGGTCATTGGTTCGAACCTTAGGAGGAAGAGAGTTTACAGATCCATCTGGTTCCTGCTTATCTGGGGGTATGGTCTCACGGAAGTCGAAAAATCGACCTTGGCTACATTGCCCGGCTACCGGAGCATGCGAGATCCTATGCTGTTAAAAATAAGATAAAAAAACATGTGGTAACAGTAAACTAAAGAAACTAATCCGTTAGATGAAAAAAAAAGGCATGTCACATGTATAGAAGGATGTAGCAGTGTCATCGACTTTTGCATTCCACCTCTTCGACGTTAACATTTTACAATTTAGCCCTTTTACAAAAATTTTATAAAATAAAACTTTTAACTCCCTTTGACTTTCTAGCTTGATACTTTCACCTCTACGGGTCGATGAAGTCTTTGTAAAATACCATCTTGACCATTCGAGTTTTTAAAGTTTTGAACTAACCTCTTCCGTTTTTTAACTTAAAAAAAAATTGATCATCAGTTTCTAGATTGATAATTTAATTCATCAAGCTCTCAAAAAGTTTGTAAAATAGATGTCGGTGCGGTTTCCCCACCGACAAGTTGCCCCCTCAAATTTATATCCTTACAATTCTACCCCCTCAACCTTTAAAAACTTTGTAAAAAGTCATTTTTAACCACCCCCCTCCTCCTAAAATTAAGTTTTTTAAGGTTTTAAGCTCTCACATCTTGTTCTTTATCTATAAAAAATTTCTCTTACATTATTAATTACATTTGGTTGGTATATATTAGAGTCGGTCTGCGTTTCGACATAACTTTGTTTAAAACGATCCGGATTTTCAAGGTTTCGAATCTACCCCTTTCATTCATTAAATAAAATTATTATACAACTACTAGACATGCTAGTGTTTTCTACACACGTTTTACTTTCCATAATTAAACATCACAACACACAAGTTTAAATCTTACCGTCCAGCTGTAACGCGTGAGTAAGTTTGCTAGTTAAAAAAGCATATAAGACAGTTAGCACACAATATTTTTTTTTAAAACCTAATAGGATAAGTTGGCCTTATGTTAGTGTAAGTTCAATCGTTGGGGTTCATGGTTTTATATGTATATAGTGAAGGTTAAATGAGAACTCTTGTTTTTCTAAGAACTCCACGGAACACACTTTGGTAGAGCTCATCCGGGCGGCTTTGAAACTGTCTCGTTGAACCCTAAACCCTAAAGTTAAATTTTAAAGTTAAACCCTAAAATCTAACCTCAAAACCTAAAGCTAAACCCTTAAGCTAAGCCTAATGATCTAAACAATAAAACCTAAACCTAAATCTAAAACCCAAAGCTAAAGAAAAGGAAAAGCTAATCTGACATAAAACCCTAAATGATAAACTTAAAATGGTTTGCTTAGCGCTTGATAAGACGGTTTCAACGTCACTGGAATAAGGTTGATCAAAGCTCGTTCGGTTTAAGTTCTCAAAGTTTTTCCAAAAAACAAGAGTTTTCATTGGAACCGACATATTAATTTTTGCATGTTGCGAACACTCAAAACGAATTAAGATATAGGGTTTAGCTTTAATATTTATCTTTAACGTTTAAGATATAGGGTTTACGATTTATGATTTGACGAGCCAATTCCAATGCCGGTGTAATGAGTTTAATTGAGGCTCGTTTAATCTAATTTATACGTTTTTTTAAAGCATTCTTTAATCTTTCAGAATAAGTGTTTTATGTAACATACATCTATTTTACTAAGGTCTGTATCTGTCCCATCTCCCCAGACCCTACTATTATAGTGGGATTTTAGTGGGTAGGTTTGTTTGTTTGTTTGTTTGTAAATAAGAAAAGTGAATTAAGAAATAATTTATACGAAAGTATTGAAACTTAGATTTAGAATTACAATAAAATGAAAAAGTAAATAATAGAACTGATGTAAGAAATGTGAAATTGACACATATATTTAAGAGATATATCATTTTAGATTATAAAACAAACGTTTTATCTTTTTTTTAACATCAAAAATATTTTTTTATCACGTTAGCAAGACAGTATAACCAAACACTAAAAAGGTTACACCAAATTATATCAAAAGCAAAACAAAATAACAAAATAACATAAGACCATCCGTACTGATTTGGACTTTGAGAAGGGTGGAGTATGACGCGTCAGTGCCACGTAGGAGAGAGAAGGGATGGTAGAAAATGGGTGTAATGGGTGAGTGAAGGAGAGAAAGGTGGGTAAAAAATAGGAGGATGAGGTGGTATTTTATTATTGGTTGAAAAATAAAAAATAAAAATAAAGAAAATCAGATGGGGCCCACCAAACCCTCCCACGCCCCCTTCTTCTTCCCCTCCACGGCGTTGAAAAAACCACGCCCCCTCCTCCCACGCCCTTCCAGCGCCCCTGCGTTTCGGTATTGGAGGGCGTTGAAGCCCCCTTCACGCCTGATTTTGCTCCCACTACACCCAGCCTAATACAGTTCACCCTACATGAAGGAGCAGTAACCAACTCACTCCAATATAAATATTTAATAAACTTCATAAGTTTTAATGAAAAAAAAAATACAATAAATTAAGCATTTCCCCCTTTTCAATTGAGTCTCTTGTTTGCTTCTGGCAAAGTGTGCAAACTGCAAAGTGTTAAAAAAAATGTTTTATCCAATGAGTATAAGAAATATCCTAATTTGTTTAATGTCACTTGTTAATTAATTAACGAGTGACGAAATTTGAAGAAGTAGTGAGGAAGAGGAGTTACTCCAGCTAAAATCCAGTCGACATTAATCACACGTGCCACGTAACACGCATTCTATACGCCCGAATCCGCATCCGCGCTTTTATATTCAATGCCCCATTGGACCCACTTTCTATTCCAGACGCTGTTTCGTTTCAGATATCAACCCTTAATCTATAAATTCCATCTTCCATTTTCTTTCAATCCTCAATAATATCTCTCTCAGATCTTCATCTCTCAAGCTTACTCTGTCTCCTGTTGCTCATTCGTTTGAAGGTTATTACTTACTGAAATGGAATTGAAGAATATGGTTTCCATGGTTGCTCGAAGCGGCCGACAATTGCAGCGATACAATCACGGCCAACGTCAAGTCGTTGGGTCAGTCCAGTCTCTAATCTATCATTTGATCTTGATTCTGTTTTCTGATCTGGGTTTCCCCAAATTTGGATTGATATCTCATTTTCCCCCCATTTTGATTTGGATTAACTCGTTTTAAAATTGGTGAATTTGAAGGCTGTTATCGGACCTTCACCTGTTTAAAAATGAATCAAACAGGATTAATTATAGAAACTCTTAATTAAATTCTGAATTTGAGCAACTTTTAAAATTCCTGAATTTTTGATTTATGTGGAGAAAATGAATTGGAAATTTGGGAAACAGAATGCTGAGATAATCCTGTCATTTTGCAAAACTTTATGCGGATTTTCAGTTTCTTAAATGACTAATTAACACTCTTTCGAGTAAAATTTTGGTTACTAAATTTGTGATTTGAATGTTATGCAGATGTATACCTTACAGAATCAAAGGTAGCAAATTGGGATCCGACATGAACTTAGAAGATGCATTAGAAGTTCTTGTCATTAGTGCACAAAGAAAAGGCAAAGGAATGTTGTTCCCTAAGGTATTCATACATTTCTAATTACCAATTTCCAACATTTTCATAATCATAATTACGATTTAACTAATATTTGGTTCTTAATTTCAACAGGGTGGTTGGGAATCTGATGAATCCATCAAAGAAGCAGCTTTACGAGAATCGTTAGAAGAAGCCGGAGTGTTTGGCACAGTTGAGGTTGGTTCCTCATTCTAGAATATCAATTTCGACAATTTCGGCAAATAAAAAGTCAACTAAACAATTATTATATGTTCAAGAAGAAGCCAAAGTCAAATTGGGCAACTTTTGCTTAAATTTTTTAATTAATTATACATTATATTGACATATCTTTTTTGAATTATTTCAGGGTGTATTGGGTAAATGGTGTTTTAAAAGCAAAGGAAATGATTCATATTATGAAGGTCATATGTTTCCATTACTTGTTAAAGAACAACTCGACTTTTGGCCCGAAAAAGAAATTCGTCAAAGAGTTTGGGTTAGTGTACCAAAAGCTAAAGAAGTTTGCCAATATTCTTGGATGAAAGAAGCATTGGATTTGTTAGTAACTAGACTTGAGTCGACCGCGATTCCTTCGAGTAATTTATGAACATATTAAATAATATATGAAAACGTACCGACTTGTAAATATGAGGAGATTTTGCACATCTCAAAATGTTTCATGACGAGATTTGATCAGTCAACAATGATCGTGTTGCTTTGGTACACAATGAGGTCTTTGTATGCAACGGTTTTGTTTATACGACATGATATCGATTTGATAGTGAAGAAGGAATGATTAGAAGAAGGGTTTTGAGGATACTAACTGATAGTTTTCTTTTTCTTTGGGAATTCATACTTCAATAGGCTTGTTTTATGTTCTTTATACGTTTTTAGATTTGTACAATTTTAATCATAATAATGGAATTTTGATTCATTTCAATGGGTTAGACAATGCAAGAACTTTTCTTCTAAATTCTATGTTGTTCAAGTTAAGAGTTGTTTGGAATCATGAAATTGATTTTTGGATTTAAGTACTGGATCAATTTAATGCAACAACTGAAGCCTAAAATTTTAGAGTTTTTAAATTTTTGTTTGATATGGACTTATGGAGGCTTTGTTGTAACATTGAGGATTAAATGAATTAAGGAAATAGCCCATATTAGCTGTCCATTTAAATATTAAACTTTCTTAAACTCAATACTAATTACTCAAGTATAATTAGTAGACGTTAACAAACAATTATCAAATCAACCTATATCTGGTTTGCATAAAATGATTTTTGTTTATTCAACTCTCTGAAGTGAACTAATATGAATTATTTTATCAATACTACATATGTAACTCCTTCATTTATGCAATGTAATGTATAATAATCCAGTAGTCCACATTGTTGAGGGGTTTGAGTTTGGTTGTTCGTAGATAAATGAATTAGTATTATGAATATATTAGAGGGGTGAGGTGTTATACTAAGAAGGCGTCTCAAGTTGGTTGACCGTTTAACGAACACTTTCATAGGTTTGACCTTTTGCTCAAACTTATTTTCCAATCCACCATTTTACATTTCTAGTTCAATTAAATCCCACTATACTTGAAGCAACATTAAATGGTTATTATCAAATTTTTTGAAGCCTAATTAGGGTGTACAATATTATATTTGGTAAGAACACATTCTCAAACAAAATTTATCATTTTCAAGACTTTCGCTTACATGCAATAATCTCTATGAATAAGGCAGCTCTAAGAGAATTTTTGGAGGAAGACGGAGTGTTTGAAACTGTTGAGGTCGGTTCCTCATTCTAGAATATCAAATTATAGGATTTAAGTGAGTGTGCTAAAGAAGCATGCCGACTTGTAAGCTGTAAATATGATGAGATTTTGCACCTATTGAAAGGTTATATGATAAGGTTTGATCAATTAACCAGATCGTTTGTTCCGGTGCATATATGGAATTTTGATTTATTTTGAATGGGTGAGACAATGGGTAATTTGTTTTAAGCGGGTCCAAAATGTGAAACATGGGTCAATTAAGTTACTAGACTTGGCTTATTAACTAAGTTTAAATTAACACCATTTGTTCCGTTAACTGACATGGGATTAGTTGATAGATATCATTATAAGTGTGTGTAATATATGTATCAGAGTGAGAGAGTGACTTTCTAAACCAACTAGTTGATTTTTAATGTGTATAAAGAACTACAAAATCATTTTTAAGCTGTAAATTTAGATTTAAAACACTTTAGCTAATTAGTATAAAACTTAATACTTTCAAGAATATTCTTGTGATTTGTAAAAAAACGTAGCAAAACATGATATAAAGTTTAGATTTACAAACTCTGGATTCAGAACGTAATCATAAGGATCTAATCAACCATAGACACAAAATAGCTGTCGCACCAGAACATATAGGGAAATATCCGTTTGTCCCTTGTTATTTGGTCCTAACGAATTCAACTAGCCTAATGTATTTTCAACAAGAAACTCATTAATATTTATATCAAACCTAGTGGATCCATTACCATAGATCTTCTATGGTACAACCACGCTAAGTCACACAAGTACGCATGTATGTAAAACTTATCTTAACTTCGAGCTGATACCTACAATGACCTTTCATTAAGTGTAGCACAAGCCTCGACTTCATCGATTTATTAAGTAAACCTTCCACCTGAAGCTGCACAATCATATGCATGGAAATGAAGAGCAGGACTAGTGCAAGAAGAAACTTACCTAAGCAAGAGTATTAAAAACTTAATAATAATAATCAATTAACTAATTTACCATCTTACTAGTATCACAACAATAAGATTTTGGCTACCTTCTTTTGTCGCGCCAGCATAAAGAATTTAAAACCCTAGCAAGGCGGTGTGCCGCCGCCGTCCTGTCACACCTTCGTTTTTCAGATTCTTCTTTTACTTTCCTATTTCTCGTCCGAATAAAGTTTCGTTTTTAACTAAAGATCCGACTGTTGCTCTTGACAAAAATTTTCTTTTATAGTCGTTTGTACAACTCACCGCCGCCTCCATCACGACTTGCATGCTTCGACTAGCCTACCGTCGAAATCCACCGCCTTTCCACCGCAGCACGTGTTGCTGACAATTTTTTAACCTCTTGCTCGGAATCTCGGATTGACGAGATGCAAATTCCCATCCAATTGGTTTTTGATGATCTTTTTTATTTTGCATTAGTTCATAGGCTCAGTTTCCTTTT
>WOUH02000045.1:4757692-4773171 GCA_009936405.2 Stevia rebaudiana | reverse complement strand
AAAACAGATCACTTTCACGACGCGTAATGAAGATCAGAATTAACATATACCCCTTAAACTTTACCTTCTAACACGTTTTGCATCAGTGGGGTCCATATTTTGAGTTGTTTCAGTGTCTGCATCAAGCTCATCATCATCTGATAATTCTCGCGATGATCCACTTGTTGCTGATTTCAACGGAATTGCAGCCGCCTTTTTTTGAACAGGCAAGGTGGGAATCCCGACAGGTGGACCACCATCTTTACCTGTTACCTTAGAATCCACTAACCACACAATAAAAACATATTTACAATTAATCATCTTTCAGTCCATGAATTCAATAAAAACCGTAAGTAAATTACACATATTGCATTAAAAAAAAAATAAAGAAAGACAAAGTTGTTATGGCATGATGAATCACAAAATGATATAAAGTGCACAGAATGAGAAATAAACAAGATAAAGGGTACTCAATGCATTTTCCTACTTGAGTTAAAATAAATTGGCCACCAATATATTATATCAATCCACGTGGCATGACATCTATGTGCCAAGATACATTAATGAAGTATGATTACTCTAATAACAACCCAATGGTAAATAATAATATGGAAAGTGTAGAAGTTGGAGCCTTACAATTAAGATAATGCTCAATTGACCTCATTGAACCTAGATACTTAAACACGCATCGCGCAAGTATCAGTCAAGGAGAAAAGGGCTCGTCTGTTGGGTAGGTGTAAGAATGAAAAAAGGCGCATGCCCGAGAGACAACAAAAGTACCAGGTATAGAAAATAATATTACTCACCAAAATAAATAAAAACCTAATTTAATTAGGAATTAGATCATCCTATTAACATCAAAATTTTAAATATCTTAATAAGTCATCCCAATAAAAGAACTAATATAACTACATGTATAGTGTTATACTAGATTAATTATACACAATTAAACACGCTCAAACAAAAAAAATAGTCTTGAAAAAGAAAAAATAAAAGTTAATCCCAGGTTTAGCATTATGGTTTAGGGTTTAGCTTTTAGCTTTTAGCTTTAAGGTTTAGGTTTAACTTTAGAGTTTAGCTTTACGGTTTAGGACCTTAGGTTATAGTATTCGATGAGTCGGTACCAATGCCGCTTGAATGAGTTCAATCAAAGTTCGTTGGAATCGTGAAATGTCATTTTTAAATTGTTTTTAGCCTTTTTAGACAAAATCTTGTTTTTAGCGGATCTCACCCCAAAGAAGATGATAGACTAAACTTCTAAATTTCAATAAATTAAAGACACAAACCTTTAAAAGGAGCCTGGTGTCCCAACTGTGAGGTGTTAGAGGCTTGTGATCCATTTTCAGGTAAACCAGCAATATCTTGAGTTTTTACAGAAGATGCCTAACGGATGGAGTAAACTATTCAAGTTATAAACTGCCTTAAAACAAAATCAAAAAGGTAATAAATTCAAAAGAAAAACATATTATAACTAAAAGATGAAGAATACCAAACAGAACAACATAGCTATGATCTTTCACCATTGTAGGCCAAATTTTAAAATCTAACCAACAGTTATTAGCAAATAGGAGACCAAAAAATAACAACAAAAGTAAATATGAGGACGTATGACATCATTGCTAAACTAAAACACAAATGAGGCACGAGCCTCTGGTTAGACACAGACGAGAAGTGAAATTGTGTTTAAAAATTGTTAAAATTTATTCCTTTTTACTTTTCAAGATTATGGTTCTAGATTCACTAATATTCTGTTTTGCTTACAGTTTATTGTGATCACTAAAACTCATGCGAGGTTTTAACTCTGGCCTCTATATCTTTGCATCTGCTTGTGTTACATACTTACAGTTATGTACCCTTTATGCATAGTGTTGAGTTGTATGTATAATTATAGTTACCAAGAGTGTCATGTGAAATTAAGATAATCTTTGCTTACGCGTTTTTTAAGTTTCAACGCCTATCATAAAACTCTCGGTTTTTCCATTGCGCTTTGCGCATTTTGACTACTATAAAATTAGCTACTTAAACTTAAATAAACTAGTAACTAAAAGTTATTAGGCAGAGTTACAATTTTTTGTAGTAATCCCATTGGTCATAACTTTGGCTCGCTTAACTTACATCAAATCGTTCATTGGTACACTTGAAAAGGCTTCTACAACGTCAACATATGCACATCATGTTCTTTAACTTTATAGAACAATACGACAAACAAACAGTGTTGAAATCAGGTTTTATTATTCAGCCAGAATTGTTTGTTACACTTTGAAACCAAAGGCTCACAACATCTAGCTGTCATATTTGAATTCTTTGGATATATATGTAAGCCAAATTCTGGTAACAGCACATGAGCTTTTTTATAAGTTATAACACACCTACTTACAACTTCACAAGACAATATATCAAGTTTTTACTATATACGCGTTTATATATTTTGATTATATATATAGAACCCAAACTTGATTTATCCTAATTCCTAATTCCTAAATCCTAACTAAAATAACATTTTTAAATGAAACAGGGGACCCTTTCCACAGCCACACGACTTATTACTTGCAATAAAAGTAACTAACATTTTCACAATGGTCCATATGAAAAAAGATATGAAGGCATAAATGAAGCCGTTTGGGTAGAATCCGCTTTTTGGAGGATACAAGTATGACTATGCTATTGGTAGTTACACAATCCATGCAGAGAAAGAAAACTCAATCACATCCAGATAATCAGCTTACAAAACTGATTGGTGTCAATGTGTATTTTATTTGTGTTTAGTATTTGAAATCATATAGAAGCGAGAAACGAGTAAAAAAGAACCAATTCCCAGAATCCCTTTTAACTCTGATCAATGAGTCTACAATCATCAGTAGATAAGTTTGAATTCAGTTCTATCAGAGCTAAAGAAATTTCAGATCATGATAGTAAAATACTCCTTTGGTTAAATTCACCTACCATCAGTAGGTCAATTTGCTACATTGGAGTAAACTATTGAATTTCTTCTTATTAAACTCAGAGTTCAGACATAATTAAACTGTTTTTCCAAATACAAAGTAATCCCACTTGTCAACACTTTATACAATTATACCAATTGATCTCTTTCAACCTCTGCTAATGTAACACTAATTGCAATCAACCTACTAGTTATTGAAACTAATTTCTTATAAAAGTAGCAATCAAACAGGTCGAGTTGATCAGAAATAATAATATAGAAAAAAGACACAAGATGAATAATTCGCATACCCTAGTTAAAGCAACAGCTGCACAAGCAAGATTAAGTCGACTTTTAAGATACTCCTGATACTCCTCCGAATCAACAGGAACATTAACCGGACCAGTAATTCCAGAACCACCAAACGACGTCGTCGCAGCTTCACCACAACCAGTTCTTCCACTCTCGTTCTTCTTCAATCCACCATCAATGGTTGCAATCGACTGATTTTTGTCTTGAACTTCATCTTGATCCTTGATCTCAACAACATCGTTCGGTCTAGAAGACGAAGATTCCGGTGGTGCAGATGCCTCTTGTAGGAAGCATTGGAATTGCCACTCAGACATACTCCGATTCATCATCGCCGGCGTTGACCTGTTCTTTGATGCGGATGATGAAGACGATGATTCATCATCGCCGGCGGCCGGTGATGGTGACCAAAAGTGGCCCGCAATATCGTCCACTGAAAACATCCTATCCATTGTTATTTGTTCCTCTCTCCACCCGATCAATTTCGACTTTAAGCATACGTATCTGAGTAGTTGGGTTGGTGGACCTTTTTATCGAATATGTGTTTATATAAAGTCCCTTAGGTTATGCTTTAAGTTTAAATAGCACCCCTAATATTTGATTATCTCACAAATTTTTATTTTGTTTTTCATTTTGAAGGCAGTAGTTTAGGTAGTTAAAACAGTCAGATTGAAAATTAAACAGTTTTAACCTAGTTGGGGCGGACGTATAACTTTATAAAAAGTAGAATTACTCAATAAGTAAAGAGTGGTGAGAAAAAGATATTTAAAAAGGAATTATATTTTCATTTATAAGTTGTTGCAAGTCTTCTTTTATATTTATAAAAAGATAAAAATTTGAATGAAGTAACCATAAAAAAATATATTATATTTGGTTATACTAATATAATACTAAGAGTGATGAAAATTATATGTTTTTTTTAATGTTCCTATTAAATTTAATTCAAGTCCAGCAAACTTGTCTCAAGTGGTAAAAGGTGATGGGTTCAAATCTCACTTGAGGCAGTTTAAATAGACACCATGTGAATGACCAGCTTGAAATTTATTCCGGGTTTGGTTCTGATGGGGGCGAGGGTTTACCTATTCCATAGGGTTCCCGCGCATCATGGGGTGTCTGTTTCACCGCTGCCCGGCTCGGTTCAGACAACATACATGGTACGTGAAAACAACGTCGTTAAAAAGAATAATTCAAAATACAATGAACATAGATATTAAAATTAGAAGAGAGATTTACGTAACTAAATGAAACGACCAACAAGCTTTTGGCTCAATGGTACACGGGCAATGAAGAAGTGAGCTCATGACTGAGAGGTCATTAGTTCCATTCCATGTCACATGGGATATTCTCGTGAGTTAGGGTTTCCTCCTTGAGTGGGCACCATGTTGGGTCCTGGATTATCAAACTAACAATGGACAGTTGCAATCTAGTCTCAGAATTTCCACCCAACACCATTAGAAAAAAAGTAAATGAAATGATTAACTAAAATGTTTAAAATATAAACCATTAATAACTAATCAATTCGTTAATTAGTAAAAGTGCTTTCTTTATGACAATGTTCCAAATCCCTATTTCGTTAAAACTCGTACCGATAACATCTTTCTATTGGTCTTGAGCTAAACTCAAGATGCCATTTTCAATTTATTCAAGTTCTTGGTTGTTGAACACGCTGTTGTAAGAAGCAAATATCTACGTTTTCCGGCTTAAATCACACCATTTACTAGATAACTTATGGTATATATACACCCATGCATGTTGAAGAAGACTGTGAAATTGAACAAATACTCGTTCCCGATTAAGTTTTTGCATGAGTGTGATTTACAACACGAGATCAAGTAAGCCTAGATCTTAGCTTTTGCTAACGTCTCCTCTCCTAGACACCTACTCCTTTTCTTTAGTCCACTGTGTCAGGCCGTTGTCGTTGCATGGATTCATGTTTAGAATAAAGGTGAAAAATGGTGGTGTTGTAAAAAAGTACGGTGAAAGTAGGTTCTACAAGGTAAAATTGAAAAAAAAAATTTTAAAATATAGTTGTTGAACAATTACTTTCACCCACCGCAACATTCACATCGTGAGAAATCTCACGCGGATGCCGTGGAACATCACAAGGGACGGTGTGCCACGCGTTTCAAGCGGACGTCGTGGAAGTGGCTCACGGAGAGCTCTCGTGTATACCGGATCCACGTGCTTAGTGTTTTATCGAAGAAGACAAAGTCCATAAGTTTCTATAGGAAATCAATACTCGTGGAGAATGTTGGAATGTAATCATGAAATTAGAGTTAAAATCAAAGTTAAACAGAAAGTCAAACTGTTTTCAAAAGTTAAATTTGGTTGGTAGTTAGAGTTAGTTATTTTACCGGCTTAGGATAGTTATATAATTGTATTTTAATTGACTTTTGAAGGGTATAAATACCCCTCATATGTACCGAATTTCTTCTTTTGATCAATCTATAGTATTTTGTGTGTTTCCTTCTGTGTTTGACTTTCTGTTGTTAAAGCTGCACATTTGTGTAGAACCCAAACTCTTCAATCCATGATGTGCTCAATTGATCCTGAAATCAATTAAGATCAGCCTGGGCAACATTAATTTTAAACATAGCGGTCATACCAAAGAGTGTAAACCCATGGTTGGTAATTTGTAATAAATTAGGTAACCAGGTGACTCAACTATCTTAAGCCGAGGCATGATACGACTTTGTTTCAAATATTACGAGCTGCTATTTGTCAAGATGTATGTCTGAAACTAAAATAACAAGGAAAAGAATTATAGACTCTAGGTTGATGAAACTAGCTAGTGAAGGGAGAAAACCAAGGTTTTAAAAACCAGACCGGACCGGCCGGTTGAACCGGTCGGACCAAAAATCGCTTAATTTACTGGTCCGGTTATTCACATAAAACAACTTTCCAAGGAACCGGCCGGCCAACGTTCAACCCGGTCTAACCGGTGGGCGGTTTTATTGGTCCGACCGAAAATTTGTTTTTGACTTCAACTTTTGACTTTCAAATTCTTATAAAATGATATGTGAAGTCTTATTCATTCCTAGAGGAATGTGGGATCAAGTTTTAAGGTAAATAATAAAAATTTTTGTAAAGGATAAGCGTGTCTCAAGTTCGCAATGGTAGAATACTTACCGGCTCATCTATGTTACAGTGGTTGTTTTAGATCTGTTTACTTCATTTCTATACCGTAAACAATTGTAATTTGTATGTCTGATCATATATATATATTTATAAAAGTAATATTCATTAAGTATAGCTATAATCATACATAACTTACTGATTTTATATTAAACTATACAAACAAACATTATTTTTAACATGGAATTGATAAAATGAAATTAAACTATAACATATTTTTTTTTTATAAAAACACTCTATTTGAAAAATATATATATACATCGTCCAGCTACCGGTGGCTAGCACGTGAGATCCTTTGCTGTTAAAAAAAAGTTAGGATTTGAACGACGATGAGGTTAGAGATGATCGACGGCAACAACACGTTGTAAACCGTAAACCTAATATTTAATTGTAAAATAATTACAAAAATGTCACTAATGATGGTTTTCAGCTCTCACACGAGGGAGTGTCGTTTTCATCTGAACCTTCCCATGTATATATACATACATATATGCACTAATGCACACACATCAACACAAGAGAGAAGGTGACAAAAAGATATATCAAGTTAGGTTGAATAATAATCGTGTCAATAGCTAGGTAGATCTCCTCTATGTTAAAAGGAGAAAGTTGAATAATAAAACCCATTGTTGTCTACATGGCTCTGAATCGATAAGCATCATTTTAACCTATGAACATATGTAAAGTGCTCCAGATAGTGCCAAGGAAAGCAACATCGAAAAACACTTTAATCTTAACTGGTGTAAATTACGTATATGCACTATATCATAAAATATATACACTCATCTCGTCGAGAAAACAAGTTCACTTATTTCTGCTAGCTGATCTAAATTGGTGGTATATGTAAAAGGTGGGTTATCTATCTATAGTTTTATAGGAAAAAAAAGCTACGTGCTTCTTACTTGCGTTGTATAGCATGTAATGGGATTTGACAATATGATCAATATTTATTAGACACGCACAAAAAATATATTAGCTATATATAGACCAATCACTTAAGTTTGAGAAACCTTTTTAAGTGGAATTTAAAAAGTTCTTGTTAATTATGTCTACCAAGCATACTAATTTTATATTGCTTTTAAACTAGAACTCTTTAACTATGTCAGCAACTCCATCATATATCTAAAAACATATATTGCTAATTAATTGATCGCATATATTTTGATTACGATATATCATGTAATATGTCACGAAGAAGCTCCAATAGCTTGAACATTGTGTTACAGTATATAAGTACAATTTTTTATCCTTTTCTACCTCCAAACACACACTTCGTTGCATCTAAAAAAACCCATAGATATATTTACATACAAACCTTGTAAGATGATCGGGTGGGAAGACATTTATGATGTAATTTCCGCGATGTTTCCGCTCTATGTGGCGTTAATTTTAGGTTATGGCTCGGTGAAGTGGTGGCACATGTTCAAACCGGACCATTGTGATGCAATAAACAGGCTCAATTGCTACTTCATCATGCCACTTTTCACATGTGAATTCACGAGTGGTTTCAATCCGTACAACATGAATTTTAAATTCATATTTGCAGATGCAATCTCTAAAGCCATGATTCTCATAACAATAGTCTTATGGGCTAGATATAGTACTAAAGGCAGCTATCAATGGTCCGTTACAAGCTTCTCTTTATCTTGCTTGAATAATTCACTCGTTGTAGGGGTTCCATTAATGGAAGCAATGTATGGGAGTTTTGGAAGAAATTTAGTCATCCAGTCTTCAATTATGCAATCTTTGCTTTGGAATATGTTCTTGTTGTTCATGTTAGAGTTTGAACGCGCGAAACAACAAATGGATTTAGATGTTGTTTCAAACAATTCAGATATGGATATTGAGAGCAATGACAATGGCGATCTAAGTAGAAGGCCTTCTATATGGATTATAATGAAAATAGTTGGGGTAAAGGTTGCTAAGAATCCCAATTCTTATGCATGCGTTTTGGGATTTGTTTGGGCCCTTGTTGCATATAGGTATGGTTTATTTGATGATAAATAGTTCACTAGTGCAATTTAAACATGTAGGTGTATGTACCCGAAATTTACATAGTTTTCGTTTTCATTGTCATGTTACGTGTTGATTTAGGTGGAATCTACAAATGCCACAAATCATAAAAGGATCAATAGTGATCATGTCAAAAGCTGGTTCGGGTGTTGCCATGTTTTGCATTGGTGAGAAGTTTTGTTTCTAGATTTTATGAGAAAAGAAATTACGAAAACATTTGTATTTCGCCTTCAATTGTTGTTTTTTTTATGAGAATCTGAAACAAAAGTTGATGCATATTGCAGGACTATTCATGGCTTTGCAAGAGAATATAGTTCATTGCAGTTGTAAGCTAACCATATTTGGATTGGTTTTGAGGTTTGTGGCCGCACCTGGATCAATGGCTATCGGTTCCTTATGTTTGGGTGTGAGAGGGGATGTTCTTCGTGTTTTCATCATTCAAGTAAGTATACAAGTTTTGTATTCTTAAAATATTCTTATTATGAAAAAATTGTAATCATAGTCTTTTCATAAAATCAAACCCTTACCAACATTCCAACTATGCATCAATTCCAAAAACAATAAAGAAAAAGACATATGCAATGGTCGTGTGACCTTCGAAGAGGAAAGAAAAATTGTAGAACTGAAAAAGAAAAACAAAAGACATAATTTGTAAAACTAGCAAGTACTTTAAAAGAGGACTGAAAACAAGTTTGTGGATAAAGATGTTATAAGCTTTATATAACAAAATAGGAAATGACACAATACCTAATAAAAAGCTTTGTGATGTATCAACCACTTCACAATTATGATATATAAAAATCACTCTTGTATCCAAATATTAATTTTTTTTAACTATATAGTGTTCTTTTCTGAATCACGCAAACAGTTTCAGATAGAAGTAATTTGATGAGCTTAATAGAAAAGGCCGGACTACTATATGTGTTGTCATGACTACTATATGTGATGTCATTACGTGCCTAACACGAACAATAGACCAAAATTATGTTGTAACATTCACAATGTTTTATTGAAAAGTTACAAAGCTTATTGATTTAGTATGATTCTTTGGGCGGTAACTCATTTCTCTGGTAATTTTGGCAATCGATCAAATGAATTTTTCACTAGGTCATCAGACCGCAGGGCCTGCTAGGGGCGTTGCCTCAGACCCCGTCCATCTTCGTTTTATACGCAAGATTCTCCCCATTAAATGGGATTGGGTTTTAGCTTGGCCACTCCTGACTTTTTCCTTACCCAAATGTAGCTTATTCTTGGTAGTGCTTTGATAAGGATGTTTGAGTTTTGTTCTTTCAAACTCTTGACCTATCAACTCATTTACTACCCATAACTGAAAGCAAATACACTTCATCTTCATGTGTTTACTTCTTTCATGAAACACCAGATTCTTTAATCTTTATCAATGTGATTTTTATGTATTATAGGTATAAACTTCCATTGGTTCTTTCTTGTGCCTCGCCATTTCATCTAGTTGGTTCTCCAATCAGATAGCTTGACATGTAGCTGCATTAGCTCCTACAAACTCAGCTTCGCATGAATATCGAGATCATTTGCCTCAACTATTTCAATGTGATGACATTCTAGACAAGATATACAAACCATACCACTAGCGCTTCTATAATCCATATGGTCACCACCAATATCACAATTGAAAAATCAAATAAGTCTTTGGTTCCATTAATCACATCGAAACATAATTTCAGAGTCAATTCCACCTATCGTATCAAAGAGCTTGCTTCAAGTTTTTGGAGTGTAACTCGATTGGTCTTTACATACAACGACTAATTAACCCGATTGAAAATGACATATTAGCTAGGTTGGGTGTGGGTTAAGTTCCTCAAGGCCCCACAATTCTTTCAAAACTAATTAGATTAGTTGGTTCTACTCGTTTGTCTTTGTGAGCTTGAGCATTGGCTCCATAGGATAAGTTATTGTGTTGCATTCGTTAATATCAAATTCCCTTAAAGTTTTCGTTACACAAGCCGTTTGTATAAGTAAGACACCTTCTTTTGCTTATGGAACTTCAATCCCAAGATAATATGCAAGTAACCTAATGACATTTCTCTTAAATTCAATTGATGTGCGTTATCTCCTTAAATTCTTTAATCTTTCATGAGGAAAACATGTAATAGTATGGTCATCAACGTAGATTCCAATGATTACTAAACTTCCCTCCTTGTTCTAATGTAAACCTCTTGATCATATGCACTTTATCCAACTCCAATACTCCTTAAACGTTTATCCAACTTGATATTCCATAATCTTGGTGCTTAGCTTAACCTGTAAAGTTGCCTAAGCATCTTGTAAATTTGATGCTCCTCCCTTACATTAAAATCGTTTCGGTCGTGATACATACTTGTCTTCACTTAGCTCTTCATGTAATAACTTTGACTTTACAACGATATTTCTCGAATTTCATTGAGTTACAATTACAATATACTAAACCCAACGTGTATATATAAAGTCTTCCTACTTGTTCAAAAGCTTCTTTGAATTCAACGACTTGTTTCACCATAAAAGACGTTGCAAGTTGAACTTTGTACTTGAAATTATCTCTAAATATGTCCTTGTTGACCTTGAATACACACTTCAATCCTTGGGGTTTTTTTTTTGCTCAGAGGAGTCAGTAAGCTCCCAAGTGTGGTTTCTCTCGATCGAATCGGATTATTCTCATTGATTCTCTTTATGAGTTGAGGGTTGTTAGAGACCCGAAGGAACAAATCCTTTTATTCCAAAGGTTTGGTCCTCTCATGAAATTTACGTAACATACAACGCACTCTTGGTTCCATATGTTTCATAGAATCTACTAGCAATGATGATCGGATGAAGTTGTGGTTTGAGAGAAGGTCATGTGCCTTTTCCAGAATAATGTCCTTCTTAGTAAGAAGGTAAACTAGCTTTTATGGACGAATGTCTTTAAGATTCTTTGAATAAACGTCTCTAAGCTTCTTTAAAAAGAGGTCCGTCAGCTTCATCATAAGAATGTCCTTTGGGTTGTATTTGGTAAACTGTTTTGGCCAGCATCCTTTCAAAACCTCTATTTTTACTCCAACAAGTCATCCACTTTCAAACACCATTCTATTATATTATATATGCGTATACATATTTGTATGTATTGTGTGTAAGAGAGATGGGAAAGATGGGGACCGCACCATCTTGTGGATAGCATCTGGAATTGCGTACGGGAAAGCAAATATGCGGAAGCAAACAACACCTCCAATGGTTTCCTTCATCCGCTTCAATTGCCACATCATATGGATGGAGGACGAGACCACCGTCGATTGGTCTTACCATGTAATACCTTCCCCATACCCATCCTCCCCCACCTTTATTTATTTTTTTAATTACTTTTGTAATTTTAAAAACCTAGATAATTAAAAACTCATTTAAACTAAAATAATATTAAAAATTACAAGGAAACTATAAGTACAATAACTAAAAATAAAATAAAACTTAACTAAAATAACACTGCAATTCAAAGATAATTTTGCGATTTTGTTCATCATTTTCTTGACCGCTTCGTGATGTTCGCTTTCGAGATGATCGGGTAGACAAGCACATCACTTGGAGGTCCTTTCAAATAGTCGCTTCTTGCTTGAGTTTAAATTTTTCCATTTGAATGTTGATGTAAAAATCAAGCTTCTCAGTGATAGAAATTCTTGTGTCAGAAGATTGACGGCTCGACGATGCCGCCCGCTTCTTTTTATCTTGACCACCCCGTCGTTGTGGTTCCTTGTGGCTTTCGTCTTCATCTTCATCCACGTTGAGGTCCACCATAAATTTTCGGGCATCTGAACCACCCGGTGAATACTCGTTTGTCTCAGTGTCTTGGTGGTGTCGGACTGGTAACCGTTGCTTTATTAGTGGTGACGGTCTATGCTGTTTTTTTCTTACCACTTTGTGGTCGCGTTTCGGGGACAACTTCCACCTCCTGTTAAGTGGTATAACAAAGAATCGTAACTGCAAAATGCAGTTCCTTCCCTTGATTTTTATGAAGGAACCGTGATTCACAATTGAGGTTCTACTAGTTTCTTTCTTTTTTTCTCAAAAAAAAAAATCCTATTATCCACCTTAGTTTAGGCATATTACTATTTAAAAAAAATATATATATATATATTCGACATGCATAGCCTTATTTTTCCTTAATCAAGACTTATTTAGGGGTTGTTTGTTTACCTCTTAACAGAGTCTTAATGATTTAGACCTCTTACTGGTTCTACACTTAATGGTTCAGATTGTTTGTTTCGCGAGCAAATGTCTGAATGATTCAGACATTTGCCTCTGAATGGTAAAGCATTATCTTGAATCTGAATGGTTAAGACCTCTTATCTGAATTGGTCAGACATTTTCCTTTGAACGGTTAAGCATTATATAGCCTCTTAATGTTTGAGACATTTTCCTGATTCAGCAATTAATAATTCAGACCTCTTATTGTTTAGCACTTACCTATTCAGAAATTGTCAAACAGCTTCTCAGTGATTTTGCAATAATTTTCGGGGTGAACATATTAGTAGGAACCAACGGTTGCAAATAGTGTGCATTTTATGGGGTTTCCATAGGGTGTAAATTTCACTAAAATTTGTTCATGATTTTGACGTCAAACATTAACAAAAGAAAAGTTAAACAACCACAAGAATATATACGCAGCAATAAAGGCAAAGTTTGCAAAGTGATGAATAAAGTAATATATATGAATGACGTTTGTAGAAGCATTTACACCAATTCCGAGTATGCATGAGTAGACGTGCAACTTGAAAGAACATTTGGCGTTATTAAGTGGCGGGAAGCATCTTTTTGCTACTACGTACGTAGTAGTAGTATACACACGAGAAAGGCAGAATTAACTTTGTCCATAACAATTACACATCATGCTATTAAAATGCAATACTTGTACATACAAATACAAATTTTAATAACAATTTGTTCTTATAAACAAAGTTAATGAATTTCTTTGTTCCGAAATGAAAAATAATTATTTAAATCTTGTTTTAATGTCAACATCCAACTCCCCCATACGTCTCATATTAATTACGGAATGTATATGACATGTTTTAATGTGTTAAGTTAGTCTAAGTTTACAAGACATGTTTGTGCTGACTATACGTCTCATGAATGTTTGCAGGCTGCTCTACCACAAGCCATTACATCTTTTATATACGCAAAGGAATATGGTCTGCATGTAAACGTCGTTAGTACCGCGTAAGATCCATACTTTCCATCACTTTTGGTAATTGGTATTGCTTTTGGTTAGAATATATATATATATGATATGGAGCTAGTGACATTAAGAGTTAGTTATTTGATTATTATATAGTAATGCTTTAATAGTACAAACAATAGGTGATTTGTATTGAATCAATTTGAGAAATACAGCATGCCACAATACATCCTCGATCGTTAGATTGTGAGTAGTTTAGATTAGATTAATTAGGTCTTAAATCTTTTTACTTTTGATAATAAGTATTTAGAAAACGACTTCAAGGTACAAAGATTTAATTATAATCATGTACGTTTAATTTCTCCAAAGTGATGTCTTTTGAGTTTTTTTTTTTTTTTTTTTTTTTACTTTTATGATTATTTTCTATTTCAGGGTCATCTTTAGCACTATTGTGTCGATACCGGTGCTTGTTGGATATTATGCTGTTTTGGACGTCTTGCATTGATGAGATATATGGTCGACATCATTTATATTTTTATTTTGCGTACGTTAATAATCAAGAGTAAGATTGCATATGAGTATCCAGTGAAAATCAGTAAACGATCGAATATATGTATTTCAATCTTGTTAGCCAAAATCTCATTTAAATATTTGTAACCCCGGCCAACTGATCAAATCCCGTATTGTCCGTTCTTAAGCTCTTAAAGAATGTGAGGTTTTGTTACCATCAATTTAATTTGTTTTGGGAGCATTCAATGTCAATGAGAAGAATACTAGACGTAAACTTACACATGTTAATTTGAGCACTTCACGAGTGTAAACTCCTGAAAAAAATCCATTTGATATCGGTTAAAAGATAAAAAAATTCATGAATTGTTAACGGGAAAGTACACAAGACTTGGTTATTTTAAAGAATTTTTTTTAGAAATGGAGAGTTTCTCCCTCCTCTTATGGTTTGTGGGTAACTTTTGAAATATGTTTGGTTTTTTGGGCTTCCGTATAACCCATTCACGGAAGTGGCTTATGTGGCACTAAACTTATAAAAGCTCATGATTTGTTGTCAGAATTAAGTAGGTTCCGTAATGAGAATTAGGGAAGTCTAACATCCGTGAATGAGATTTGCGGATCCTTTGATGAGGTCCAAACTACAAACCACTCACAACTTTAAAACCACCTTTGTAAAACCACAACCACAAACGCATTTATTGATGTCAAAGTGCTTCAGAATTATTACCTCAAGCACCTAATTTTGAATTTTGATAACCACATTTTAGCTTTCCAAACCCTTAATTTAATTCGTCTAACAATATATAATAATAATAATAACATTAAAGTCTTTAATGAAAACCTTCTTGTTGAAAAAACTTATTATCTTAGCATTAATTTACAACACAGGTTTATAAGTGAAAGATAAAACCTAACAACATTAATTTACAATATTAAAATAAAACTAGTAAGACCACTCCCATTCACAACCCAACCCAACACAATATTTCATTAAAAAATAATTTCTCTCTCATCCGATTAACCCGACCCGATTAACCCGAAACCCGTACAGGTTCACCCGATGAACTCCTCTATAGGTAAGCATGTGTTTATGAATGTGTGTATAATGCATGTATGTGTGTTAATATTTGTGTGTCTGTATGTAAGCATATGTGTATGAACATATGTGTGTGTTAAAGTATGTATGTGTGTAAGCATGTGCGAACCCAAATACCGTACGGGTTAACCCGATGAACACTCATATATGTAAGCATGTGTTTATTAATGTGTATATAATGCATGTATGTGTGTTAATATTTGTGTGTCTGTATGTAAGCATATGTGTATGAACATATGTCTATGTGCTAAAGTATGTATGTGTGTAAGCATGTGCGTGTGAACATAGTAACATATGTATGTGTTAAAAGTATGTATGTGTGTGTGTGGTGTCTGGGTCTGTGTGGGGTATATATCATACTTGTT
>WOUH02000045.1:4713778-4736146 GCA_009936405.2 Stevia rebaudiana | reverse complement strand
AATGCTTAAAACAGGATAACAGTTTTTATGATGATAAAACCTGTGAACTCACCAGCGTAAGCTGACCCTTTTCAAAAATATATATAATCTCAGGTATCTAAAACAGGAGGAAGAAACACTGGATGGGGGACTGTTTGTTGTTTAATATTTGTATTTGTTGTATCACTATGTAATTTGCTTCCGCATGCATGTAATGTAACTCTGAACACGTTATTGTAATAAATGACTGTTTTAATGTAATATGTGTTGAATGTTGAACCGGTTGACTCGATCCTGCTATTCCGAGTAGTTAAGGTGGTGACCCGCTCACGGACCGGTCGGAGACCGGGGGCCGGGGAGCGGGGTGTCACAGTAAGAGGCTCCAAGCAATCCGGGCGTAAAAAAAATTCACCATTTCTTCTATCACTTAACATGTTTGTGAAATTGTTTTTCCCTTAAAAATTCAATTCATGAACTTCTAAAACCCAACAAAACTTAAACCCTTTTCTGCAGCAAACAGCGTACTCACGACATCGATGATGGCATTCAGACGTCTACAGAACGCTCGAAACCTCTATCAGACACTGGAGATTCGAAAAACATCCAATCTGTTAGTATTCCACTCTATCTTTATCAATATTGATTTTTGTTGGCATGTATAATTTCAGCTGTCAATGATTTTAACTGTAGCGTTCGATTTGATTGATCAGTTGTTTGCTCTAATGATAAGAAAAAACTCGATCAAGCTCTTGGTTCTCTTCCTGTTTCAATTTTCATTTTTTCTAAATTTAGGTCGACACATACACACGAAGGTTACGATCTTCGAGTATAATGCAGTTTTGATTAATTTTCAGGTTTGGAAACACGAGATCCCACTCGAATGTTGCAGTGGAAGGTAATCCTTCAGATGATACTTTATTTTTTTCGATTGTGCATCTTCTAGCTGTATGAAAAAAGGACTAAATTATACATTTGGGGAAAATGGTGCTTATGAGATTTTTGTTATTTGGATTATGGAACTGCTGGATTTTGTAAGCATGAAAAAAATGTATATGCACACTGATGAAGAGGATATAAGATATGTGCAGTATATATTGGATTCTTATAAGTTAGTTTTTTTGAAATGGGATGGATTTAAACACATTTGTTAAGAAACACTTCTGAGTTTTTTCTAAATGGATCGAGGTATTCTGTTACTGTTTTTATAAGCAGAGGTTGATGCTTAGATTCTGTTTTTGCGGTAGCCATGCAACGAAATAAAGTTTAAATCTATAATACTTAAAGATAACTGTCCCAGTTAACACCTATCATGCTTGATGCTATATTCTTGCATCTGTTTTATATACAATTTTTTTATATTCTTGCATCTGTGTATAGGTGGACAAAATGGGTTGGTTGGGTACCCTGTTTAAAAGGATTCGGTTGGGTTGTTAACACTTTTTTTTTGACAATTTTTACTATTGAAGTTCTTTGGTAATAATATTCTAAATATGATTACAAAAACCAGTGATCCAATTTTTTAATATAGCAATTTAGAAGGTAGTGGAAATTGATAAAGGTTAAGCAATTTCTAACTTGTTCCCTGGTTACAAATTTTTAGTTTTAAATTTTACCCTTTTGACCCGTTATCAGTAATATATACCCAAAATAATTCATTTTTATAAAAATGGGTCGATATATTCCCTCCAATCCTTGGTGACATTGGTTTTGAGTAGTTGAATATGTTATATTGCTTCCAAGCTTAATAAGTTTTTTATTAGTAGCACTAGAAAACTTTTAACAGACTAATACTTGCAACAGAAGGTTAGTTTTCATATTCTGATTAAGATAAGTCCATGCTGTTTTATTTGTAATTTAAAATACATTCATATAGAAATATACAGTACAATGTAGTTAGACTCTATACATCTTTCCATTTCTTTAGATTGCGTGTAAATTAATTAATTTAGACGTTTCATTTTTGTCTCATATAATTAGCTGATGAGGTGGTTAGACAAAGCAACTGCAATTACCTCTACAAGGGCTCCAGTTCTCATCCTTTCATCCGTGGTGATAATAACATATTTCGTACCGCAGCGGTAACAACCACTTATATTGTAACACCTGTAGAAAAGTTAATATCTATTTTTAATAACTGAAGTTCGATTTTTTTTTCTCTCATCATCATGTCTACATTAAATTACACCACCGTAAAATATTAAGATTTCAATTTAACATCATATAATTGTATTGAACACATTCATTCTTCTTTGTATAGGTTTCTGATTTATCATTATTTTTTAATGGGTCACGGAGTTTATCTACACAAGTTAAAGCACCTGCTCAGGCACGACAAATGGTATGATTTATTTGTTCTATTTGACTTGGTCAACTCCAGAGTTATATGTATAAATGTTCTCCTTGCTACTTTGGTGTTTATAGTTATTATTAAAGTAAGGGTGCCAGATTATCTATGAAAGTTATATACGTATAGATACTGTAAAATAACATAATGATATGCATTCTATACAAATAGTTTAATATATTAGCCAGTAAGTGTTGGTGTGGGGAATTATGGGTTGACCACTTGACCTGTTGCATGAGACATTGCGATTTTTTCTATTTGTTTCAAATGTAACTTGTTTGGTTTATTATTATTTAATTTATTAGTTATTTAGTTATTGCCACTTGCAAACCTATCTTATAAAATATTTTTGCCTATATTAAAACAAAATTAGTGGCTAACCATTCGGATCAGGGTTGTTTACTATTTGGACATACCCGATTATCCATTTGAATATTTTGGATTGGACTATTTGATTTGAATATTTGGATTGTATTTGACCTAAACCAATTTATCATCTTTGTTTTTGGTTTGGATCTGGTTATTATCATATGAACTGAAGAAGTTTACAAAACCACATAGTGTTATGTTCTTTTACTATATATATATATGTGTGTGTGTGTGCATATATTCTTTGTACGTTATTACATATTTGGCCTTTATATTCCTACTTATTTTTTATTTCTCGTTTACATGTCTCAGTTGACAACAAATTAAGAGCTTTTGTTTATTGAAAATCACACCTCATATTTTTACAATTTTTTTATGAGGATTATTCCAAGGGTTTTGTACATATGATTGGAAATTGTACTAATTAATTTTTGTATGGTCAACTGGTCAAGAGATGCTATATGAAAAAACGTTTTTCAATAAATAGAGTAGTTTGTAGGTTCAGAGTATGCACAACTGAAATTTAATATTTTTGGTACCTAATACTTTTTTAAATAACAATATATTAAGGGGCTGTTTGGCAACTTCTGAATCGGTAAGTGCTGAACTAGTAAGAGGTCTGAATCATTAAGTGCTGAACCAGCAAGAGGTCTGAACCATTAAGAGCCAATATAATGCTTAACTGTTCAGAGGCTAATGTGTGACCAATTCATATAAGAGGTCTTAACCATTCAGAGTCAGTATAATGCATAACCGTTTAGAGGCAAATGTCTGAATCATTCCGACATCTGCTCGCGAAACCAACAATCTGAACCATTAAGTGCTGAACTAGTAATATGTCTGAAGTCTGAACCATTAAAAGTCTGTTAAGAGGTGAACAAACAGCCCCTAAGTCTGGAACTCAATTACAAAATGAATGAACTGAAGTCTAATTTGGTTTGGTTAGGTTTTTGACATACTTTTAATGTTTTGCAAACTGAAAACCGATTTGTTTCATCTAATCTGTTCGATTACTTTAAACCGATTGCAGGGAGCTTTGAAAGTTTCCATGGTTAGTCCTGGAATCATATTTGAGCCATATGCTCCTCGTGAGCCCATTTCTTTTTTGCGAAGGTTAGATTTAAATTTTATAAAACCTTATTATTTTATGTGTCTGCTAACAAGATTCCTTAAACAGCTTCTGGGAATTAAACTTCAATAAATATGTGAATTTTTTTTACTTTCTTGAAACAGTGAGAACATGTTAAAACTGAATAAATCATAATTAACTAGATATTAACTTTTGCTGTAAGTTAAGTTACCATCTATAGTCTGCTGAACGTGTTATATAATTTTTGATAATGTTGATCAGAATGCATTAATAATATAGTCAGCATAAACTGTTTTGAATTAACAAAATTATGGTATCATTTGTAGGTGGTTTACAAGAAATGGTTGGAAAAGAACAAAAGATGATATCTTTGTAGAGGTTGCATCTTGTTTTTTTTTTTAACAATTTCATGGAAGCTTACATGTTGCATGTTTTTTTACATGAGTAATATGCATATTTTTTTCATCTGTATAATGATCCATAATTTCTTGCAACTAAGTTTGTCATTGTGTTTGTAGAAAATATAATGCAGTAATAATTATATTTTAATTTAATTTTTTTTTTTGTATTTAAATTCAGCTAAAAAATGCGTATGCGATTGCCAAATTGCGAAAAACTGGTTACTCAAAACAGAAATTCTACGATGAGGCTGTAAACTTATATAAAGAGGTATGCTTCTTACTTTTTAAATCACTTTGAAACTTAATCATCGTTGGATGTGTTTTAACTGTAAGATTATAATGCTTGTAATGTTGTAATAATTTTTAAAATGTTTTTTAGATTATATTATCATTTAGCGATCTCTTTTACAGATAAACACATTAATGGCTAAAGGTGACAAAACATCATTGCGAAAAATGGTTACCGAGAAAATGTACACTGTATGTTGTTTTTCGTTTATTTTCATTCATGGGACTTTGGTGGAATATATTATGTTTTATTTTTAATTTTTTATTTTTTACGTGCTTTTCTGCAACACAGATACTCAAGGGTGAAATTAAGCAAAGTCAAACCAGATGGAGGAATATTTACTGGGAATTGATAGAACCAGTTGTTAAAATTCGAACTCTACGCGCTCGAGTGGCAAGTATCATGTCATATGACACTTGTTTATTTTTTATTATGCATATGCTATTTTTATAAAACCATGCATACAAACAAAATCTATGCTACATATGAATTTAAGGGTTTTAAAATGAATATTATGCTTAATTAATAATTTTTACATGACACGAGAATAACATTTTGCAGGTTGATAAGAGTGTTCATTTCAAAATGAATATTTTTTTCTTAATTTTTACATCTTTTTGTTTATTTTTAGATTGGAGTTGACCGTGATGACCTGAGTAAAGTATTCATACAGCTCACAATTGAGTTTCTCTCAAAACAGGTACACTGACTGCAAAATTATCAGTTAATTTAATTTCATAAAACCTGATTTCACTAATCACACTTTTTCTTATACCTCATATGTTATATTGTAACATTATAGTTTTTAGTTCACTAACATGAAAACACTTGAATTTGGCTTTAACATTTTCCCTTCTGGTATCCATATGCTTTTTGTTACATTGTTTTTATAATACGTGTTTTTCTTCTCTTATGTTGGAAACTATTAATTGCTTTATATCACTTGATACAGAAGTTTGAGGCGTATGATTCAAAAGGAGCTGTTGTTGCTGGTAGCAGAGATAAGGAGGTATCAGATTGATCCACTTTGTATCTATATATCTATATCTATATCTATATCTGTATATATATGTATGTTTGTGTGTGTGTATATATATTTAGTGATGGATTGTTTGTTCAGGTTCTCGTTCGTGATATATGGGTTTTTGAAAAGTCTCAGTTTCACCCGGGTGCTTATTGGCGTCTTTGTGGAAGGATTCATGTTGTACCACGTAAGACTTGATTAACTTCCAATTATATTCTGTTGGACCCCAAATCCCATGTAATACGCGCTTTAGGTTTTAAGAATTTATTGTCAAACATGTAACATTCTGAGTTTCAGAATTTTTGTATGAGGTACAATTTTTTACATGAACTGATCTTTAAGATCTAAAACCTAGGTCAAACCATTTTTTGATATCAGTACCCTCTGACAGTTAATAAAGATAGTCTGATGACATATTTTCCCACTTATTATAGGTTAATTTTTTTATTTTGTATTTTTTTAAATTGCATGAAGTCTTGTTTTGTTTGTTACTTATTAAGCCAAGTATGTATCATTTTGTTGATTTTTGGCGTAATGTGTTAGAAATGGTAGCATTGTTAATTATAAACGTTTCACGCGTAGAAATTCATTCAAGATAATCTGTGTATAGTTATCGTTTATTAAAACACATCCAACCTGCTAATTAATCACAATAACGTGATTATGGATTTTATAAGCCCGTGATATAAAAGTATAGTGTCTTAACAATTTTGAACATTTACATGCTTTTCTTTTGCTTCTAAGAAACAAAAGCAAATGATGCAAAGATTATAATTACTTGTCCTCCAATCAAAGAAAAAGAAGAGTGTTTATGAAGCAAACTTAGTTAATTCTTGTACATTTTTAACATCATGGAGTCATCAAAGTGAAAGCAACCCTCAACTCACATGACAGGAATAACCAAAACCTCAAGTTCAAACATACCTTTTAGGTCAGTAAAATGAAAAGTACACCCGTCTCGTTTTGTCCATCATTAATGTTATTCTGCAAATCAATCTTGAAAATTCCATAAAAGAACATATTCCCAAAACACCATGGTTTCGGGTTGTATTATTTGCAACAATTTGTACTTGTGCCGGTACCTCAACACAAGCAAAAGATGCCCATTTTGTTACGTTATGACTACTAGTCATTTGGTATTCGGATCATTGGTACAACTATTCAACAACCATGCTACGAAGACCGTTGTTTTAGGCGAGTCTAGTCCACGTTCAATACCGGTTTTAGAAGACAACGATGACCCATATGGACCAACGGTGCTAGCCAAGATGCACGATGTGGCTAAACCACGAGTGGCTCGAAAGACGGTGAGTATTAACCACGAAGTCGAGTATATAGAGGATTATTTAAGCAACAAGAAGAGAAAGACGAAGATGATGGAAAAATGGCCCTCAATGGAGATTGAAGGGGATGAGATAAAGCCATTGAGATCTATTCTAAAGGTAGGTTCTAAACAAATATGATGAAGTGGTTATTGGCTCTTGGAAAATTAAGTGTAAAGATTAGGGAATTGTATTGGTCGATAATTATAATAAATTATGGTCTTATTTAAGGCAAAATGCTAGATGTGGAAACGACAGTGAAAACATAAATTTCATAGCACTAAGGTCAAACTTTTTAAAATATACAAGTGGTGCAGATTTAAATTGTACCCGGAAGGATTGATTCCTACAAAATATTTTCTCTAACTTTTTTAGTTTCAGATTTATTCTTTGTATTATTTCCTATACCAAATTAGCTACAAAATTTTCATTAAGAGAATGTCTCATAATTTGTTGATTTAATTTTAATTCATAACAAAAATTTTAACCTTCTTGCACACATATGCGTATGAGTTAAATTACTCACAAACATTTAGAGTTTGTTTGTAGCCTCAATTCTGCCTTATTAATCCATTGAACCATTGGCTTTAAACTCTCGAAAGTGGTATAGCTAGTTTATGACAAAAAAAATATTTATAAAAATGGAAAATATGCGTATTTCATGTAAATTTATTATATCACAAGTCAAGTGAATAAATAATTAAGTGTACCGACAATATATTCATTTTATTTACTATTAAGGATGAATTAAAAAAAGTAATAAGCCAATTTGTTTTCTATTTGCCCGGATCATCCTAAGGAGACTAGGGTGTCGGAGAATACACAACCATAAAGTGTTCAATTTCAATCCATAATCACTCATTGTTGCTATTGAGTCTACAAGTTGAAACGATACACGGATGGTGCCATTATATACACAAAGTGTACCTATTTGTGAAAGGATTTCATCATTACTTGGGTATAGAGTATATGACCCAAACCAGTTGGTTAAGGTAACAAATGTCAAAACATGTTTTATTAATCAATTGTTAGTGATTTAAGTGTACCCTAACTATGAGGCGTAATTTGAATTAATAGTCAAAGGAGATGTCAAAATGAAAAATTAAACAAGTTGGTAAATATTGAATGCACACTTGTTTGATTAGTACGCCAACCCCTGGTGGGGTCCAACAGGCAACGATTGGAAGTAAAACTTGTTATTCGAAACCAATGCCAAATACTCAATTCATCGCACCGATTTGGGTTGAAAATCGATTTTCAGGGACAATCGACAGGGTTTAACTCGGTTCAGTTCAGGTTATAACAGTTTCAACTTATCGGGTTAGGAACCGATATCATGCATGTGCTTTGTTTAGTCAAGGCCATTTTCTAACCAAGTGTACCCATCATTTTTCTCCCCAGTTTATAAATTATAAAACCAATGAATGTTATTTTAAAGGCTTAGAACAGAAACAGGGTTTGACCATCTTTAAAAAAACCAAAAAAAACTTTAAAAGCATTCAGACTCAACATTTCCGACACAAAAAAATTACATAGCATGAAGAACACGACACGGTATGGTACTCAGCAAACACATTTACATAACACTCAAAAATAACATCCATATATATATATATATATATATATATATGTATACAAATAACTGTGTCTCCCCTTTTAACCTATTATATACTCATTTTATAAACATGGGAGGTAGATGAAGAAAAAACTTAAACATTACCCGGCTGATCAATTTGTGAAGACGCAGCCAGTCGCTGCAACGGTTTTAGGGCTACTGTTAATTGCGCAAACGAAGGCCTTAGATTCGGGTCCCTGTGAGTAATATGATAATATATTGTCAGCTGACCCACAAACATTTTTTGTCTTTTACCTTTTAATTAAATTTGTAGTATATAATTAACAATTTAAATACCATCATAAAATAAAAACTTTATTTTCACATTGATGATCTTATTTTGAGATAATTATACCCATTAACAGGTTTACTAGTAAATGTGCTAAAATTTACCACACATCTAATGCAAATGAGATATAAAAAATTTATTAATAATAATAATAATAATAATAATAATAAAAAGAGACATACGTTTGCCAGCACTCCCAGATTATTCTTCCGACCAATGGGTCAACATCCTTGGGGATATCCAAGCGGCGATTTTGAAAACCAACAGCACCCACAACCTGCATTGGGTTCATTCCACTCCAAGGCAATCTTAGGGTCGCAAGCTCCCACAGTATAACACCAAAGCTATACACATCACATCTGCAAACATATAAACAAATATATATATATATATATAAACTTTGAGTTAGTTACACATATTGGCCCTGTGGTTTGTGAAAAGTAACATGTTTGGGTTTCATGCTTCTAGTTTTGTAATGAGTTTAGGTATTAAGGCTAGCTTTCGTTAACTTCTAAGCAAAATTAAGTTGAAAGTAACAATATATCCTTTGACTTCTTAATAGTCAGAGTCAAAGGATCAATGTCAAAGGGTACTTTGGTCATTTCATGTTTGGTAACAGAGTTGTGTCATGTTCGCCTATTAATATCTAAGATTCTCTCAACTTCTTTAATGATGAAGGGTATTTTAGTCCATAAAAGTCATCAAACTTACTTTTCATTTGAGTTTTCATTTCGCAAAACTTCAGGTGCCATCCACTCGGGCTATATGATATCAAAAGTATGTTAAAGGAGATAAAAGAAAATCAAAATTAAGAAACAGGAAACATATTAAACATAATCACGCTTCTCACCGTTCCTGCTGTTGACTTGGATGATAAAAATGTGTTATGCTTCAAACGTGACAACCCAAAATCGCATACCTGCAACATTTATCCTCTTGCATCTTATTAAAATAAACAAAAACATCCTATCAGATTATATCCCTCATCTAGTAATTTGAAAAAATGGAAATATTATTATTTAATTCTAAAAAGAAAACTAAAGCCAAAAATACGAGGATGAAACATCTAAAAATAGATCTAGCTAAAAAATATATAAAAAATAATAATTACATAACAATTCAAAAAGGATGTGTCTGTCTCCTATAGTAGGCAGTGGTATAGTGAGATGATTTTGGTACAAAATAAAAACATAGACATATAAAAAGAGGGACATATTACCTTGACATTCCAATCTTCATCAACCAACAAATTTGGTGACTTCAAGTCACGGTGAACTATTGTCGGAATGCTAGTATGCAAGCAATTCATCCCTTTTGCCTACGGTTATTTAAACAATGTTAAAGCACAAAGATAGAAATTTAAAGTGTAAATGTAAACTACTTACAACATCAAGAGCCATTTTGATTCTACGCTTTTCATCAATTTGGCAATGTGGGCGATGAATAATCCGGTATAAGCTTCCTCTGAAAAAAAAGGGGTAATTTATCATAAACTGTCAATCTTAGGATATACCAATGTCGTATACAAGTAAAAAGTTTATTCAAATCCAATATCTCAAGTAGAACCAATATTAACTCTAATTCCAGAAAAGAGTAAAATGGATATTAAAAAAAAACACACCTGGGAAGAAACTCGGTGATAATTGAAAGATTTGGAGGACGAGTAACAGCACCCATAAACAGCACAACATTCGGATGTCGTAATCTCTGCATAATCCGCACCTGTGATGAAAGTACACACGCTTGAAAAACAATATTGTTCAATAATATGAGATAGTCAAAATAAAAGTATGCTCCAATTATTTAGTTGCCAAAGATGAAAAAAAAGAGAATCAGATCCACTTTTCCTATAAATGCAGCTTACAGAGAAAGATGAATATATAACTTACCTTATGGGACTAATATACATAGATTTCAAACATATCAATCAACCTTAAACAAATTACACAGAATAATTACCTGTTAGGACTAACAGTTTTAATGAGGGTGTGTGGTAAGAAAAAATGATTTCAAAGCACTTGTTGTTATGATTACAGTTATGTTGAAACTTGAAAGTATTCAGTGAAACTTGACCTTATTGTTTAATCAACAAACTTTAAAATCAATCCATACATAATTCATAATATAATAATTAAGTTACTTTACTTACTTCTCTCCTGAACTCTGCTAAAGCAGCACCTGAAAAATCCTGATCAAGAAACTTCTTAACTGCCACTTCCTGTTTAAAGGAAATATAAATAAATTAGGCAACATGATAGTCTTTGTATTTAGTTACGATATTTATATATCTTTTATAGATATATAAATTCTCAAAATCATTTTTAGTATGAAGATAACAGAAACTTACAGTGCCATTCCAATCAGCATGATAAACCTCACCGTATGAACCTGCGTAGAAAAATTTACGCAAGATATAAAAAAACTGAAACTAAAATTCAGAAGCAATACATCCAAGATCCGTGAGGTAACTAAATTTGTGTTGTAAAATCGGGATACCAATCGGTGGTACATTGCGATTTCACTTAATTGGCCACAATTCCACAAAATCAATAGGCGATAAAAATCGGTCAAAAATCAATCAAAATTAGTCAAAAATCGGCCAAAAATGTGTGTATATATAAGTTTGAAAAACTACATATAAAAATTCCAATCTGATTAATCCCTAATTAATCCTGATTAATCGGTACCTCAATACCTCACCGCCAACTAGCACCATGCGATTTTTACAACACTGATAAAAGGGGAAATTTGCAAGCTTGCATGTAGAAGCCCTTAAACCAATATACTTACAGTACATTGCAAGAAAGAATAAAAAATATAATAATATTATAGTCAATTAGTCATACTGTTATAAATTGTTACCTAATCCAATTCTTTCACCAATAACCAAATCTTCCCAAGGAATTTCACAATCTCCAACATCATCCATCACAGGATCAATCTGAGGAGGAAATGATGAAGTTGAATTTTCAGGTAGCATCGTTCTTCGGTTGTTTGAATATTCTGCGGTTTTTACAACATCTTCCCCACTGATTGCGTCCACTTTTTCCTGATCCAATCTCTTATTTTTGGCAAACGCGTTATTGCTATTACCTACAACCTCTAAAGACAATCTATAGTTTTTCCATTCAGTCCACGCAGCTTCAGACTCAGCTGTATTTGAAGAAACCCTCTCATTATTTTCAATAATATTATTATTATTATCACTCGACTTCAAAACATCAGAACTGGTGGAAGCTGGCATTGTAAAATCATTAGTTACACGTTTGTAATCTTCATTCTCCTTTTTTCTAGGTGCCTCGTTATTAGGATGACGGTTTTTCCATATTAACGGTATTGGAGGTCGACCGGATACTTGGTTGTTTTTTGTCCTCTCGTTTTTCCCGGATCCTTTAACCTGGAATGGATTAAGCTCCGTGAAGAGATTTTTATTATCCTCCACACTGTTCTGAATATTATTATTATTATTATTGATATTGTTATTGTTATTATTATTATTATTATTATATGGGACTATATTAACATTCATTCTTAAGCCACCAGTAACTGCATTGGGCCCACGACCCCCTTTATACAACGAACTGCCGATTGCTGATGACGGAATATGATCCAACTGATTTGATGGCAATACTTTTTTCCCTGATGCTAAAGAGACACCAACACCAGTATCATTTGTGTTAGTTATTGATATCAAAGGTTCTTCACCAACACCATGTTGGACTTGAATGTTTTGACCATTTTTGAAACTGTTTGAAGAAAGTCCAGAATCGTTAATAGGCTCGAGACCTGAAAGTTTGCTGGATTTTGGTATGTATGATTTCAATGAAGAATCTTTAGAAGCGTTGAAGATATCTGCAGGTATTAGTGTTCCGGGTGCTGCCATTAAATCAACCAGAAACTCCCTGAAGGTAAAAAAAAAAATTATTTTTGTAACAAAAATGTGTATCCTAACATTTAGGCATATTTATTATGTAGTAACACAAGCACTAATTCATCAAGGTATTGTGTAAAATGTTTATATTGTCAGAAAATGTAAATTGACCACATGTTACCTTTCATTATCCAAAATTTAGGCATAAGTATCACGTAGTATAACACGAGTTATGTTTCAATGTGAAGATAAAGTTAGACAGAAAAAGTACAATCTTTAAAATGTAAATTAGAAAGACAGAAGAAATTTATATAGATCACATGTTACCTTTCATTATCCAACTTGATAATGTTGACTGCATCATCTTCAACACCGGTATAGTGACTACCCTTGACAAGCCTACAAGTTATTCCAACACTTTCAGCCAATACCTGCAGATTGCCACGATAAAAAATTAATAAAAAAGTTCAATAAAAAAAATTTAAAGCTACCAAATGCTCACATACTAATGAGGGTAATATTGTCCATCACTCTATCGTAAGGTACTGTGAGGTTAAGAGCTTCTTCAGTTGCTTAGTTAGTAGCGTACTATATGAAACTGTATTACATTTATCAACAAGGGTTTTTTCACACTTTCTAGATAGTTTATACTTTATACTAAATAAAAGACAAAAAACTCAATGATATTGGGCTGCAACTGGCAGTATAATGTGGAGCATTGAACTAGTAAAAATGCAGCAGTAGAAACCTATCGTTTGATTGATAATGTAGCCAAATATGGTTATAGAAACTATTAGTATCAACATTGGCTAGATTATTCATCTTGATTCTTCAATTCACAAATAATCTTATTTGTGTGTTTTTATGTTTTGAAGAAGAGCCTATATCTGCACATTTGTGTCATCTATCTTCCATCATGATTAGCATATTCTTTGGTCATAATATGGTAATAACTATTTGTACTTAATAGAACATAATGGTAAAACATGGTGTTACTAGATAAACTAAAGAAGTTGAAAGACGTAATCTGATGTACAATCTTAGGGGGCGACTGCACAGTGTATTACTCCATCACATACATAATTATATATATATAAATAAATATATTCTTCATAGCTTAACTTGCTTTAGAATCCATGTTTGGACTTTGTAAATAAATTTTCTTCCTTAAAAGTTGATTGGAACCTGAAAACTTTGTATCAGATGTAAAATTACAACCCAGTCACAATTAGAGAGATACAGAAAAAACGTCAGGAACTTAAAACAACCTGATTATTAAAAGTGACTGTTATTTCTGTTTATCTGCTAAAGTTAAAAAAAAAAGTAACTCAAATCTACATCCTTGAGAGTAAAATTTTGTAGTATGCATATGTACTACTTTGTGCAATGGCCCCACCAAGTAAAAAAGTAAAATAACCAACTAATATGCAAGTAAACGAAACCAAATAATAACTGGATTAAAAACAAAAGAATAAAAAATGACATCACCTTGAAAAGCAAAGCACGATGACGTGACAAACCAACTCTCAACGATCCAATCGGGTATATACTGGTATGGAGAGATGTTCTTAACTCTGTGCTTCTTTCAACCCATTTTGCCAAAATAATATTAGCATCGCGTACTGACCCGCCCATATGTTCAGTCACAAGTTCAGCAACCCTCTGCACTAAAAGATTAACCTCAGCAGGAGGACAATCTAATGAAATGCAACAACTCTACTAATGCAGGATCAATGGTTCTGTTAACCACGATTACTTCAAACCCTGAATTACCAGGGTTTGTTTCAAGATCCATCAGTGAAGGCATTTTCCCATTTTCTGTTGAATGCCCGAACACGTCATAGAAACCGTCCACTACTTTCTCCTCATAATCAAGAAGACCATAATCCTAGTCAACCAAAACAAATACAAGTCAACACATGTAGAAAAAACCAAAATTGAATCATAAAAGACCAAGGTTAAACTCATACAAGTGCAGGACATATGTTTATCTTCCTCAATTTATTTACCTGTCTGAGTGTGACTCTTGATCACAAAGTTAATAAAAAGTGTTCTTTTATTATATAAGACATCCAGAACTAAGTAATTTTATACATGATATAACCTTAATTGCGATTTTATAGTTTATACAAACATGGTAAATGTACTACAGATTAGTTCTCTGATTTGTTCTTTCTTCCTTAAACAGTTCTTGTTCTTTAATGTGCTTAAACATAGTTTAGTACAGTTGTTGTTCTTGTAATTTAATCACGCCAATGTCCTAAAATGTTAAGATCAGAACAGAATAATAAATTTAAAGTTCTAAACACATTGGAGAAAATAGTACAGTTTTACATGGAAACGGAAAAGGGGATTATATATCTCGGTAGGAAAAACACTGATGTCGGCAATTTACTACGTTTGATGCCGACTTTTGCATAACGCCAAGGATTGTATGGATTCATCCAAGTTGTATGCTTCCGTTTCATTCAGATCTCAACTATCTTTATTTCTTAATTCAGAATTTCAGATACATCATTACACAATTGGTCAAGGGAAAAAAATGACAACTCATTACAATCAATTTCATCATTTCATTAATGAATGTGTTCCAATAACCTATCTAGAATCCTTTAAATGAGCTTGTGCAAAACTCTCTAATGGTAATAAATTGTTAGTTCCTATGCTAATGGGCATTAAACCTAAGACATCAACATACACATAGAACCTCATATCTAATGTGTAAAATTCTTCAAACCTCAACTTATATAATCATAACAAAAACAAGTTTAACGAATTGTCAATAAAAATTAAATGATTCTCCAACTTGTATCAACAAAATGTCATCTGTAGCAATTAGGGAACATTCAACTCACCCAGTACTGCCGAGACAACTTATCAGCTGCGGCATCACCTCTATCGGGCACCTTACTATTACCAGACTGTTGCCCTAAACTCAAAAGCTTCGCCGCACGGATCTGATCAGTATCTAAATCACCTCTCGACTCCGAATTCGACACGCTCAAAGCTAGGGCTAGCTGGACCTGGTACTCCTCTTCCGACGAATAGTAATCTTGCTGTTGACGCGTCGTAACATTGACGGTGGGAGACGCCGGAGGAGGACTTGCGACAGCAGACGGCGACTGAACAGATGGTTGACCGGAAACAGTTGAAGATGTACGTTGATCGGCGGTGGCAGGTGCTGATGTTGATGATGATGCAGGTGCTGATGTTGATGATGATGCTGAATCGTTGGATGATCGATTGGGATCGTGATTGCTGCCTATGTGAAGCTTCTTGAAGATGTTCTTCATACCTTTCTTCTTCTCCATGTGTCAATGAATTGTTGTAATTTCTCAGTGAGTCTTCACGCAGCGAGGGAAAACTTAACAGTGTTGGGTATATCTTTTCTCTTTTTTCCTTTTTTCTTTTTTGGTAGTATGATAAATGATAATATATCAGATGATGCATACGGCATACGGGTACTATACCAGTATACCTGGCAAAAAGAGTTATATACTTATAATGTTATGGTTATATCGCGCTTATGAAGTCTTTATGCGGTGTCTGGTGTCACGTCAATCGTGTCAGCTACAAAGCTATATTACAAGTATTGTTTTCTATTAAATGACTATCGGAGAAAAAAGACTCATCACATACGATCCTTATAAAAGTAAATCGAATCTTATTACTCATACAACTTGTATAACATCTTGTGTTCGAATAAGTGAGGCTAGTGTCTCTTACTCTCTGTAATTACATCATTAATCTTAGAGCAATTTCTGCTATATCTAAACACTTTATTGATGTAGCATTGTGTAACTTTTTTTAAGTTGATTAAGGTATATGTTGAAATTGTTTTCAAATTTCTGAAGAAAAGTTGGCTAATGTTTTGTAATAGTGAAGTTTAATTCTTATACGTGTGTTAGTTATGTTATTATCTCTATCAACATCTAGTCTTATTTGTGATAACTTCTAACATAAATGACTAAACCTAGCTTTATTTTTCTCTAACTAAGTTTGTTCGAACTCATAATTCGCCAGATTTGACTCATTTTCCGTTTCAAGTCATCGCACCACAGACGTGCACATTCCTATGTGAACTTCCAGTTACCGGAGTATCTAGATATGGCATCATATCCATTCGAACCGTCGTCTGGAAGCTTCGAAGATATCGGATCTGAGGACAATCTGTTTTCTACTTACATCAATATTGACAAGATCGAATCTGGTTTGAATCACGATGGTGTCGTTCAGGACGACGGTCAATGCTGCCAGTGAAGGTGGAGCTTCGGTCATATCAAAGGTGAAACGATTAGCACAACACCGCGACATCATCATAGTAATTCAGTGGGTAGTTCCAAGTTATTTTGGGGAAAGTATTGAAGCTAAGAAAGGGCATTAATTAGTAGAGAGAGAGAGCTAAATGATATTTCATGCTGCTCCAAATTAGAAATAATCATAAACACCCCTATCAATTTAAAGAAGACATAATTTTGGGTTTTGTAGTTACAAAGTTACAAACCAGCCCCTCCACAATCTTTTTTACACTATTGGTCTTTTATCATAAAAAGCATTTGAGTTCTTAGGGGCATTTTAGTTTTTTTAATAAAAATTAAAAAAAAAATCTTAGGGGCATTTTAGTCTTTTTAATAAAAATTAAAAGAAAAATCTAACTCTGTTAGTCATTTGTACTCAAATAGATATAAAATACAAACCACATACGCATAATGGATGAAAATGAAACCTTTTGGCTCAAATGTATAGTATGGTGAAACCACATTAACGCAAACGACAATTTACTCTAATAATCTACCTCTAATAAAAGAGTAACATAAATGTCATGTGTCATTCTCTCATTTTTTCAGGACTTCGTTAATTATTCAAATTAATTAAATTAACAATTTGAATTCTTTTATACTTCTTATTCTATTTTAAATTATAAAATATATTTAAATTTTAAAATCATTTAAACTTGTTATTATATAATTAAATATTTATCTTATTTATTTAAAAAAGTAAACTGCACTCTTTCTCCATTAGGTTTGTAATAATTAACAGTTTAGTCCATCGTTAATAGGAACGGTGTCTAAAGTTTCAAGTCTTAGCAATTTTAATCCCTAACGTTTCAAATCTTAAACTTTTCTTTCCCTAATATTTCAAGTCTTAACAGTTTTCGTCCCTAACGTTTCAAGTCTTAAACATTTCCATTACTAACGTTTCAAGGTTTAACAGTTTTCGTCCCTAATGTTATTTTTTGAGTGTTTACAACGTAGTAACTTAATATATATATGCAATGATTCAATAAAAGGTCTTAACTGTTGGTTATTTAATCCCGTGTAATACGGGTTTTAAGCTAGTAATTCAATATTTCTACACTTCATAATAAGCTAGATAATTGATTAACATTTAAGTTCAAAAAATTTATCGATACAATTAAATGTTAATGTCTATTACTTAAGCTTCTAATAAATTTGTATATATCCAAACATAATTCATTTTTCTATAGATCATAATATATATAGATAATTAATTAACATTGAAATTCAAAAAATTTGAAAAAAAATAAGAAAATGACATATGACAATTTTTGTAATCCTTATATCAATGATTTTCAGCTGAAGTGGTTAGGAGAAGGTGTTAACTTAAGGCTATCTCTTTAAGGAGTCTTAGGTTCCAACTTTTGCTCATAGCATAATTGCTCTCGGTATTTTTGTGATGATGAGAAAGTTTACCTCGAATTAAGGTCACTGGTGATTAGCACACAACATCCTTTGCTGTAAAAAAAAATATGAGAGGCTTATAATAGAATAAAGTTTTTTAGTGGAAATGGCTTAAAAGATGAGTAACTATTGCTAAAGTACCATCCTTTTTATACAAACTGTTAAATAAGATGATTCCACATAATGTCACTTCTCAATACCATAACTTTTGAATTTTTTATATTTTTTATTCTATCTTAAAATATAAAATAAATTTACATTTGTTATTATCTAATTAAATATTTATCATACATATTTAAAAGTAAAAAAACTGCACTTTTATTCTTGAAGTTTGCACTTTTATAAATTTTATTATTTTTCGAAAAGTAAATTACAACATAAAATGAAGAATTTTATTATATGTAATGTAATTGAGTATCAAGTGTAACTAAACTGGAAAAATATAATATGATCACATACCCGTCACATTTACTTATTAGCTATTATCGCCATCATTATACAATTTAGCAAAACAATAGACATCGAATACCTTGCAATTTATCAAAGGAATTTGACAATGCATTTCCTTAAGGTGAAGAGTGTCATACCTTTAAACTTTAAAGCCGTCTTTAATCATATTTTGTGGAAACTTGTCCCCTTAACTGACTACCACACCAAGCACCCTTATGTTGTCTGGTGTGAAGATAGTCTTTCGTTTATTTTTGCATCCCACACTTTATATATATAGTGTTTGAGGTTCGACTTGCTGAATATAAACGAAACTCTTAATAAATAAATTATTTCAAACACATGCATAACAAGAAATCAAGGCCATTACGAGAATCATTGATAAAGGCATGAATACGTACAGAATACCAGCCAAACAACGAAGCACCAGTAAGCATCCGAATCATATAATATTTGAAGTCAAATTATCCGGTTCCGTTTATTTGATGGGTGTATGGATCACAACTATTCATGTACTTAGATTAAAAAATATATATATAATATTTGAATATGAAGTAGGTTTAACGTGTTTTTCCTCATAAGAGTGTAGAAGAGGAAAAAGATGCACGCATGAGTTTATAAGACAAAAACAATAGGCTTATGAGATGAGTCCCTCCCCTCTAACGGGATAAGACTAAAATCTTTACAAGTAATATTAACCTTTAAACTACTTATTTGAATTTTTTTTATAAAAAGGTTTACACAATTTTTTTAAAAAGTGGTTTTTTGTTTTCGTTTTTTGGTATGTATAGAATAAAGTCCACGGGCTTAAAAGTGAGTTGGATAAAATAAGAAGAAAAAAGAGGCAGCTTTTTTGCAAAGTAAGATAGGAGTTTCAATGACCATTCTTTTGTTTCAAAAGAGAATAAACACCCATCCACCCACACTTGGTGATAGTAAATGTGACAACAAGGCAATTCCAATACAATCGTACCTTATGCATCTAAACATGTTCTTGTAATGTAAAACTCAGTTTATGTTTTATCTGTAGACTCGATATAACAAATTCGATCATATTTTATTGTTGCTAACAAGATTATGACCTATATATTCTTTGTTATATCTGGATGGTGTTAAACTCAATAGATATATAAAAATAAAATTGACACTTAAAAACCTTTGGACTGCTAGCTATTATGCTCGACCGCGTGTATAATCTTGCTAACCATCTATCTTTCTACCTTCAATGCGACCGCCTTTTATTTCTCGAAATCCAACGAATTAGTGTTGCAACAACGAGCTCTTAAACCACATTGTTCATGGAACACTTGATCTATTGAATTGAGAAGTTTACATACAAGTTGTATATAATATGACGATTCTAGCATTCATCACAAAGGTGAAGGGATTATCGGCTTAGAGAAGGGAACGATGTCTTGGCAAGAAAGTCGATCGCATGGCTACACCGTCCCATGCAATCCGCTTAGGGAAGGGAAAATGGGACACCGACTTTCTATCATCGAAGAAACCACATCCCCACACGGCCAACCCCTCCGCAAACTCAGAAGAGCGAGAACACCTCATGTCCTCGTTTGACGTTACGGCCGTGGCTCAATTCTTACATGTTTTTTCAATGGATCATTTGAATACAAGAAATTATGTAAATTGAAATTGTGTGAAGGCTAACAAGTGTCTCGTAGAAAACTATTTTGATGAAGGGTGACTTAATGATGAGCTGTGCAACATGGCTAGAGAGTTATTTCTACGTATTGGTCGATGACATGGATGCAAATTATTCTTATTTTCATACATCTTTTTATGCCAGAGGTATGTATTTGTATTTTTCTCTCTGATTCAATAGTTTACATCAGTAACATTCAGCTCTCTTGTTATACAATTTCTACGTGGTAGATGAGTACCTAAAGTTGTCTTCAAAACCCATAATATGTCAAAACCACATGAATCCCTTAACTAATTGTTTTAACTTTTAACCTAACATATATAATTATGTGTTTGTATTTTTATTTCATTTAAAACAATTATTATTATTTATTATTTTCTCTTTATCATAAACTTATAACAAACTATACAATACATATTATGAATATTGTTCTATATAACTAAATAACTTTTATCTAAAAACACCTAAATGTTGTAAATAAAGATCAAAATAACGATTCAAAAGTTTTAGAGAAAGTTCAAGATTAACGTCTTAATTTTTAGGATATATATTAGAATAATTCGGATTTTTTCCCAAAAGAGTGTATGTGAAAAAAATATTTACCAAATAGGTGTAGCTGAAAACTTATTTACCAAAATAGGTGATTCCTTAATTTCTAACTAATCTAGTTTCTTTGTTCTTCAATTTTTAAATACTTTTATCAGACCTTCTTTTCCTCTATTTTTATATCAACTTCACAACATTATTTGTTTCAATTGTTTTTTAGAAATATTCTTTTTATTATGGTTGCTCATTTGTTTATATTACTTTCCATTTGAAATCTTTCGGTACATTTTTTGTTGAAGGTCATTTTTATTTGTATTTTTGTAGACAAACTTTTTGATTGTATTTTTTTTAAATTAAAATGTGGCTTTCGAAAATGATTTATAGCAAAACTCATAATATTGAACGACTTTAGTAAAAAAAAAAGTAAAGTAAATAAACGCTTTCAAAAAAGTTTATAGTCCTTAATGTTCGATAATTATTTCGATACTAGCTTATGTTTTGGGTTAAATAATTATAATATACATATTCAATCGATAAATTAAGGATTTTGAGTTTCAAAATAAAAAGAATTTAATAAAAAAATAATCATTTAATAACTATGAAGTTGTGTTTTTAAATCATGACTGGGAAAAGAACTCAGATATGACTATGAATCAAAAGTTTATTTCCTTACGATTTAAGAAAATACGAGCAAAAATATTACTGGCTTTCGATTTATACATTAATTAAAGAAAAAGATAGACGTAAAAATTGAATTAAAAAAGTGCTTAAATACTTAAAAAAATGCATCTGACGTATTTTCTTGGTTAAAAAAAAGTTCAATTAAAAAGTTTCGCTAAAAAGTTACAAATAAAAAGGAACTCTAACAAAGCAAACAAAATTAAATAGAATTATAAATTGGAAGATTTAAAATGAAGATTAAAAGAAACAAAGAGCAACTAAAGAAAAATATAAAAGTTTTAAAAACGTTTCGAAGAGAGAAAAGATGTTATAAAAACAGAATAAAAACTGAAACTAAGGAAAATAAAGGTTTGTAAAAGTGTTTAAAATTTTAAACAAAGCAAAAAAAAAAAAAAATAGAATAGTTAGTTATTTCAAACCAATGATGGTGATGGTTCTGAGGTGTGATGGTTTTCCAGAGGTCATAGGTTCGATTCCGCTCGGGACATGCTCGGTTTTCGAGGTCGTTGCTGTGGACTATGGTTTCCCGCACCGGAACGTAGTTCGGTCCGACTGGGAGGTAGCGCATTGCGCGCCAGCAAGATTCGAACTCGGGGCTCTCGGTTTACGAGAGCTTTAAGTATTGACAAGATTGCCGTTGAAATATACATTTCAAAAAACAAAAAAAATAAGTTATTTCAACATTTTCTTCACTTAGACTGGGTGTAGTGGGAGGGAGGGGGGCGTGGAAGGGGTGAAG
>WOUH02000045.1:4702783-4713678 GCA_009936405.2 Stevia rebaudiana | reverse complement strand
CTGTCTCTGTCTCACCTCCCCCAGACCCTACTACTATAGTGGGATTTCACTGGGTAGGTTGTTGTTGTTGTTGTTAAATGAATATATTGTGATTTCCTAATTAAAACGACCATTTCAGGTTTCACCCTTTAGGTTTTTAAAAAGTTACAGGTTTCATCCTTTAAGATTTAAGGGCATTTTGGTCATTTTTTAAAAATTTAACAGAAAAACAAACATCTGTTAACTTAAAGGATGTAAACTGCAACAACTAGTTAAGATAAAGGATGAAATTGAGACTTTTTAAACATGAAGGATGAAACCTGCAGTTCTATATATACCTAAAGGATGTTTTGTGTAATTTTGTCTTATTTTTATTTGGATCTTAGTTTTGTATATACAGCCTCCACGGCCGGAAAGACAAAATCAAGTTGACCACCATATTCGAACAATCTGTATAGTGCATATCATAATTATAATTAATATACCGGCTAGATTTGTTACCTGGTTCATGAAAAGACGATCCCAACGTGTAGAGTTCTCCCGGTAACATACATCTTCAGACGATGCTTTTCTGGTGGATGATTGAAAAGGTTGATGTGTGACTGGTGTGGTGGTTTGTTAATTTACAACTGGAGAACGCATTAGATTGTCTTGAGCATCGTGCTGATAACGTGTTAAACAAAGATGAAAATGAGGAGGAAGTGATTTCTATATCATCAAGAACTAGCATACAACATGTATATATACATACAAAAGTAACTTATACATGGAATGCGAATAGAGAATAATGAATGTCTGCATTTATAACAAAAATAAAAAAAAACGGGTTTCTTAATCAGTTATTTGGTTTGTAACCAAAACCGAATAGATAGTTCAAAAATGCATTTGTGTGTCCACATATAATATCATTGGTTTATTCGGTTATGTTTTTCGTTATGTCAGTTGAAAATACTGAACATCAAACCAATAAACACCCCAATGTTTTAAGTTAAAATATCCTCTAGAAAATACACATGTAAAAGAAGCTCGAAGGAAATTTTTTTATAGATTCTTGCAAGAGATGAAAAAGTTTTATGGATGACAAAATGCCTTCTATTATAGATCAGTTTGAAAAGAGTCACAGAACATGTTTACGAAAAAAAAATTATCTGATAAAGTTTTTATAAAAAGAGTCACAGAACAATTTTGTAAAAGAAAAAAAGATATGATTTTAGAATACATCTTGCAGTAATAAAGAAAAAAATATATATAATGATATCTATTGAAAACAAAGAAAAAGATACAATAGGTATTAAATAAAAGAATAGGAAAAGAAAAATAAAAAATTAGCTCGATTTTAAAGAAATATAAGAAAATACCCATTTTGGTAAATACGTTTTTAACTATACCCTTTTGATAAATAAGATTTTAGATTATACTCTTTTGGTAAAAAACTCTTTGAATGCACATCCTTAAAGCGGGATGTTTGGTTGAAACTTTTGGTTGGTTTTCTAATGCAAGTTATAAAATTACTAAAGTAATCAAGTTTGACCTTTTTTTTTACTAAAATAGACATGAATCTGATGGCTAAATTTTGGTTAACAACCACTAAGATTTTGACACATATCAATGCGCTGGCTAATTTAGCAAACGTTTTTTTAAGAAAAGAACTACCAAAATACTGCCATGTGTCCTTTGCTTTTTTATCCCCCAAAAGAAACATACTTTTCCCTGACCAATCGTTTGCTGACACGTGGCACCCTAATGTCCCTTGCTAAATTTTTAAAACCACTGACTATTAACCATTAGATTTAGCCGGTACTTTCTTAGCCCGCGGTATTTAAAATTTAGCTCATGCTTTATTTTTTTAGCCTTTATTTTTTTTTTCACATTTAAAATAAAGCGTGGGCTTAAATATCAAAGGCTAAAAAAGTACCGGCTACATCTAATGGCTAATAGCCACTGCTTTTAAAGATATAGCCATGGACATTGGAGTGCCACGTGTCAGCAAGCGATTGATCAGAGAAAAATATGTTTCTTTTGGAGGGACAAAAAAGCAAAGGACACATCTCAGTATTTTGGTGGTTCTTTTATGAAAAAAACACCGGCTAAATTAGTCAGCGCATTGGTATGTGTCAAAATCTTAGTGGTTGTTGATCAAAATTTAGCCATCAGATTCATGTCTATTTTGGTAAAAAGAGGATCAAACTTGATTATTTTGATAATTTTACCTAAAATTGTTAGGTGAACTACAAGCCAACTTTTCTTCACATTATTAGAATTTACAAATGTGACACCCCGCTCCCCGGCCCCCGGTCTCCGACCGGTCCGACGAGCGGTTCGCCACGTCATCTGCTCGGTATTGCAGGATCGAGTCAACCGGTTTAATATCCAACAATATTACACCAAAACACTATTCATTTCATATTAAACATCAGAGTTTACAAACGGAAGCAAAATACATTACATTACACAACAAGTAATACAAATATTAAACAAGTACAACGGTCCCCCTAGCAGCATTCTCGTATCCTGTCTTAGACACCTTTCGGTGCGAACATATAAACAGCTTTTCTGGCTCCTACTTTTATTGGTGACGTATCGATTCAATAGTTTGCTTCATAACTATCTGGTTGTGTTTTTATTTGCTTTATATTTCTATGTGCGTGGTTCAAGTTCATTAACACTTTTAACTATATGTGTTTACAACTTATATAGAATAACCTTTTACTTAAATTAATAAAATACTAGAATATATATTTTTTAAGAATTTATCACATGTTTTATCAACTTATTAATGCTGCAAAATGCAAATTGGTCATTTGTGAATCCCACTTTGTTTGAAATTAGTAGGGGGCTTTAAACAAGTATCTTTTGATGAAATTAAAACATACCATTTATGTGTGAATCACACTCTTTGTTAGTTACAATCATAAAGAAAATGATAAGAATACTTGGTTAGCAACACCAAAAGGATGTGGTAAGACCTTCCTAAGTACAAAACAATCCAATTTTATATTGAATCATAGGTTTCCTTCATGTTTTAAGTATACATCAGGACGGACGCAGATTGCAGTTTACCCTAATTAAAAATGAATACTTCAGATCTCGACTATATATATTTAAATATTTACAACCATCATCCCAAAAAAGATCTATCGTTTTACTTGTTCTGTTTTTTTCAAAATATTTAACATATTAATTATTTACAAATTTTAATAAAATAGACAACGTCAACTCATCGCGTTACGTGTTTTGACACTAACCCATTAAGAAATCCATTGTAGCACTTCTAACAACTAGATCAGATGTCAATAGACCACATACAACGATTTTATGACTCAAAAACTAAAACTAATACATGAAATGTAAATATAACTGGAAAAAACCCAGTGTCATAACGAGAAAAGACTTGTTTGTACATCTGACGGATTGGTTAACCACCGGCAGAACAACCATGTTGCACCCACCACCGATAGAAGTGAAAGCATTGCGAGAAATCCAAAATGTGATACGTCGTTTGCAATTATTACAACACCCAATGTTATTGATTCTGCCAGACTGGCAATTGAAACCTCGGTTGCCCCGATAAGATTTGCTTTAGAAGGTGGGATTCCGGTTTGGAGAATCTGTGCTCCAACTACCTCGTATGACATGTGTCCCAATCTTGATAACACCTGAATATTAAGTTGTTTTACTTTTATTTGACCAATTAAGGATGAAGAGAGTATTAATGTATTAAAATGTTGATGTCACACTTTCTTAATATGAAAATGATGGCTCTACCAATAGAGCTATAAAAAACCTGTCCCAAACCGGTTTTTAACACGTATGTTTAAAATTGGTTGTAACCAATGGTTTGAAACCGGTTTGACCCCACCTGAACTGATTTAAACCCCCTCCCAACCCAATTTCAAATGCGATCTGGTTGAAATTCTAATTTGACTTGAGTTGACCCAACCCGAACTGTTTAAACTCTAGGTGGTAATTTAAAGCTCTTGATATGAAATCGGGTCAATTTGGGCTATAAATTGGATATAACACGTCAAACGGATCGATAGTCAACCAAAACGTGTTTACAGCATCCGATATTGATATGTTAAACTGGTTCAAAATTTCATTAATATTGAAATGTTAAAGTAAACTGGTTCAAAAGTTCATTAATATTGAAATGTTACAGTAAACTGGTTCAAAATTTAATTAATATTGAAAGAATTGGATCATAATCATATTTAATGTCTTAAACAAACATACCGAGTAAAATCTCACTACAGTAGGGCCTGGGAAGGGTAGGATAGACACAAACCTAAATCCTAGTAGGATAAAGAGACTGCTCAGAGAGACCCCCGCCTCAGATATGACACATTATTTTATAATTTTTATTCTAATGTCTAAGTTATCAATAAACAGACGGAACATGTTGGCAGGTCAACCCAATTGGTTTTCACCCATTACCCAATGCATCCAACATTAAACAACACACACACACACACACACACACACACATATATATATATATAAGAAAAGAAGACTTACAATAAGACCAAGAAAAAATAAAAGTCCAGTATGCTTTGTAATAGCTCCACTCCAGTAGACACCAACTGCCATTGTAAGAACTGAAGCTTGCAATATGAGTCCAGCTGCTCCAGCCTGCAACAAGAGATCCATTACAATTTCATAATATTTTTTTATTTTTTTCCAGTCATACTGTATTTGCACAGATGATGCATTTGAACCTATTAGCCTTCTAATTTATGTTTCTATCTCTAAAGGTATAAGAGGGTTATTCTAAAAGATTTTAACTGAAACAAAACATGTGATATGGGTCAAAAGTCATCAAAGTATATTGAGATGCATAAAACCTCCTATATCGCTTCATTCAGAAAAATGTAAGATTTTTATTGTAATAAACCAGTTTTTTAACTGAATAAAACTTAAAAAATAAAAAGTCCTCAGAGATGTATGAAAGGGAATATAAGTATATAATAATAATAAATAAATAAAAAGAAGCATACCTTTAAAATGCCAAGTCGTTTAACCATTTGAGCAGACATGAAAGTTGCTCCAACACCCATAAAAGCACATAAACAACTAAAGCCTCCAATAAGAGACGGGCTTAAACCTAAAGAAGATTTTGAAAAAAATAACACAAAAATGAATAATTAATAAAAAAAAAATGTCACTATAGATAACCATACCATGTTGTGTGAGGAAAGCTGTCATTAGACCACCTGGTGCAAGAACAACATTAAAGCAAAGAAGTATGTAGGCTAGACTAGCAGGAAGAACAGGTTGCTGCATGTATTCATCCCACCCGTGTTTAATAGCAGTCACTGATCACCACAAGATTAGTAAGCAAAAAATATAAATTAAAAAATGATGTTATTTTAATTAGTATTTAGTAATTTATTAATTAACCTAAATTATCAACATGTGGCACAGGTTCTGTGGAGGAAGTTGTGCAGCTTGTTTGTGGACATTTAGCACGGTCAAGAACACCAGATGAAAGCTTGTTGGTTAACCACGTGAGACCAATCTAAAAAAAATATGAATTAATAAATCTCCTTACTTTAATTAAGACAAATATACACATTTATAAACAGAAAAAAAAAAAAAAAAAAAAAAAAAAAAAAAAAAAAAAAAAAAAGCATACTTCATTACCACAACAGGTAGGGCCCACATCATTAAAGCAGCAGCAAGCTTCAAGCATGTTACTGTTTCGTATTTAGATAGAAGAATGCCAAACAGTGAGGCTCCAGCAATCTGCAATTAGCGGTTCAAGAGTTTTTATTAATCAGCTATATATATTTCAAAAACATGTACCACAGGTTTTACATTAACAAAAACGTTGTGTTAAATTATTAATAAAATGTAAACCCATTAAGCATGTATTCATGATTATATTCATTCCATTTACGAGTAAAGAATTATAGAAACTTGCATTAAAGAATAGGATCATAATCATAACTACCTCACAGAGGAGATCAATACGACTCAAAGTAGCATTCGCTTGAGCAAGAGCAACTGGCCGGTTCGTTCCTGCTAACTGAACACAAAATTTAACATTTAGTTAAGTTGGTTTATTAACCAACATATAGGTAGTTATTTAACTGTATTGTAACTGACTTTGAAGGGTACAAATACCCCTCATATGTACTGAAATTTTGTAATGATCAATAATATAATATTTTGTGTGTTTATTTCCTTGTTTGACTTTCTGTGGTCAAACTGCACGTTTGTGCAGAATGTTGTTCAATCCAAATCTGTTTAATGATTCTCTAACTGTTGATTAACTTGGGAAACACACACACACAAAAAAAAAAAAAAACAAATATTCAATGCATAAATCATAATGTACAATTTTCTGAAAGCGTGATCTTAAGAAGTACGAAACTTTAAAAATTTAGAGGGGTATATACGGAATTGGCCCTTATTTAGTAGACAAATAATTAGCCTTGGATAATCAGTTTCATTATCAACTGAAACTAAGCTGGTTATCTAAGTGTAAAAAGTCTTTTAATTTCTAAAAATTCAATAGTCTGGTTATTACAGCTCCAAACGACCTAGGACTTTTAAAAAGTGAATATCCTAATTAAATTCTTCAATATCACATAATCACTCAAAAACATATTATGGCCAAACATGCGTGAAAATAAATATAGAATAATAAAAAAACTTTAGTAAAAAACAAATACCAGAACAACCCAATCGCGTTCGACTGCAACCCCAAGCGCGAGTCCAGATAACCTTTCAACAGCCCCTGCTAATATTAATATAATAAACCATGGACGCATGAGTACAGAGGTTTCAAGTGAGGCATGTGACATGTGTGCTTGCATTATCATCCCAGCTGACAACAATTGAGCAGATGCCTAAAATGCCCCCAAACATGTTATTAATAACTTCAAAAAAATTTAATGACATATATGACTTTAAATATGTTCAATTATGAAATAACCTGGATGATAGTCAAAAAATTATATGAGGGTACACGGGGAAATTGATCCATAAGTTTGCCAACTAACGGACCACCAGCAATAACAGCAATCTGTTGCAGAAGAAAATTAAGAAAAAAGATAAGTGGAATTGATAATCGGAGCCATACATACATATACATATATAGGGCATGGATGAGGAGAAGACCCTATTGAGTTGAAAAAACCCAAGAAACCCGATTTTAAAATATGTAACAGCGTTTTTTTGAAATCTTTTTCATAAATTCTACATTCAATTTTATGACTTTTGGTAAAAAAAACCAAAAAAGCTCTGAGTGGTTTATTCTAAAAAAAATATTTTTTACAAAATTTGTCAGATTTAATATATGTTACATGTGCTGAAACATTAATAGACGTGAATTTTTGTTATTTTTTACATGCTTTAAAAAAAAGTATTTAGCGCTTTTTAAATTTTTTTTATATAAAGTGACGAAAATGTATATAAAACCAACCTTATTTTTTTAAATAATAATAATAATAATAATAATGTTACATATGCGTTTCTAGGGTTTTCTCAACTTAAATGGGTTTTCATTCTATCCTTCCTCTACATACATATAGTTATGTATATGTGTGTGTATTGTAGAGTTGATGAAACCTTGGTGCAAAAACCCATGACTGCAACTGGAAGAAGACTTGGATGAAGCAATGCAATAGCAGCAGGCCATGCAAAATTCCATAGTTGTTCCACCAAGTTTCCAGCTAGACAACTAGCATATAATGCTAAAAATCATATATAATCATTATATTAGTAACAGAAATGTAGAAATATTAACCATTTTGGATTAGTAAATCAAAGATTATGATACATTGCTCGAACTGGAACTTTTAGCTTACCATATAGCCCTGCTGGATGAGCAGGCGTTGCAGCAATTGCATTCTGTTCTTCCTCTGAAAGAATCTGAAGAAGAAATTGAATGAATGCTTAATTATATAAATTGCAAGAAAAATAGTTAACAAAGAAGGAAGGAAATAAATATAATGTTACCGGCAATGTTGTCAAAATCGTGTCTACAAATGTGAGTAAATTTGTTGATTTGGGGTCGTGGATTTCAGGATTAATATGGACAATGGGAATTGAACAAGTTGATGCATCTTTTGAAGAATCATGGTCAACTTCTTCGGTCGCAATATTATTCAAGATTTCAGTATTTTTCATAGAGCATCTTGTATACAAATTGTTCAGCCTGCATAGAATTGATTAATTATACAAATTGGTGGTTTGGTACATCTAAAATTTAAAATTAACTATTGGATGAAAAAATTACTTCCTACTTGAGAAAATTCAACTACTTTTGTTTGCTAGAAAGAAATTAAAAAAAAAAAATAGCTCAACTCGAGGACTATTTGTTTTCCAAATTATAGAATGTTTACTTGTTTAGGTAATAATTTTATAACCAAAGGGGTCGACTTTGATTTGTCATCTATTTTTCACATGATAAAACAACTTTCAAGGTTAAACAGCATCGGGTTATAATACAAATAAACCAAACAAATTGAATATGAGGCTCGATGTTAAATCTTAATTTCTTCTGGTTACTTGAAACCCTCAAACTTAGCCTAACTAGTAAAAATCAAATTTCAAACCTAACCTAATGAATTTGCCAATATACTCTCATCAGACCACCACAAGATTCTCAGCCAGCTAATTCAACAAAGAATCCAAGCTTAATCGAGCACATGAAATCAACATATAGCAAACGGATGAACCCTAAAACTAAAAATCGAACGAAATTACCTGAATTTAGGAAACCGTGGGGTAAACTGCCGAGGAGACGAACGCAATGCAGTAGACGAGTGACTATAAGAATCATACTGACGAAGAGACAAACAAGAAACCAACTCAACTGAAGAAACCCTCGTGGTTGGAGAAACAAAAACCATATCCATGATCGATTGAGCTCAAAACACACTGCTTCCGCCTTGAAGCAGCTCGTAGTTTCCGTTGTCAGTTGAATCACTTGACTACTCATGCAGCTGATTACAATTTGATGAAATTGTTCCAACGAATTATGAGTTTGAGCGACGAAGCTATCATGGACGAACTGAAACTACGGAATTGGGGGAGATGAAATTAAATATTAGTGGAATCTGAAATGAATCTTATCTTTGTTTGGGGTATTGAATTTGTAGGTTGGATGGCGGATTAAGCAACGGAAACAACGAATATCATTGTAATTATGACGTGCCGTGTTTATTCACCAGTATTTTAGATGGTTACTTTTCTCAACCAATATCCATGTCCTCGAAACAAAATTATACCTCAAAAAAATAATGTACGACCGGACTGATTTGCAAATCGGTTGCGAATTTGTGATGGCTTTGATAAGTGAAACGGAATGATTCTTTAATATTGCCTTGGATCGAATCACCTTATACTTATACTTCATTTTAAATGTTATATGATGATGGATATTTTAATGTTTAAATGCATTAAATAAGTCGGGTGCAAGATGCACACTTGTTTGAGTATATTGTGTCTAGCACGAAGGACCGAGGACAGCAACCCCCGGTAGCATGGTCCAAGGGGTAGAGCTCCTGGCTGGGGTCTATGTTAAAATGCATTAGAGGTCCGAATTTAAGAATTCCCGCAGCATAAAATAGAAAAATAAAAAAAACTTCGGGGGCTAATTTGGCCAAAATTCATAGACGAATTGAATAATTGCCCTAAATCATTTTTTGCGATCCCAGATAATACCACCATCTTATTCATTCGACATCCCTCGGTTCATATGTATTTCACATCAAAATCTCATGCTTGTTCTTCAAATCATAATTTGAGTTTTATCCGATCAAAGTTTTAGAGTGAATCACCAAAATAGTGAAAAGCAGTTGAAACAACATTACTACATATGGACCATGAGCCTTATGAATTGCCAGACCATCCTAGGAGGGTGTATTTTATTTGTATAAATGTTTAACATATAAAAGTTTATAATTTAGTTAGTTTAGACTTTGAACTCATTGAAAACATAGTGGATATGATTTAGTTTGAATAAACTTGGTTACAAATTTGAAATAAGTCAATAAACCCACTAGTCTATTACACATAAATGATTATATCATTTTCTTGCAATACATTGGTTTTGTTTATTCTTATAACAACTATCTTTGTATTATTCATCTTCATTACTTTATTCCTGCCTAAGGCCCTGGAACTTTTTTGGATTCTCAGGGACGACCCGATGGATCATAATTCATATGAACAAAAGGAAATTGATCATGATAAACATGAATAGAATGTTATCTGACCTGGTTGAAATGTATGCTAACTTATAAGAGCGAAGGTGATAAAATACCAGTTTAAGTGAGTTAACATAATGCACATCACATTGAATTTGAGAATTTGAGAACTCGTAGACACTAACTCATAGCATGAGCCATGCTTACGCTCATTTTTTATCTACCAATCGATCAAGGTTTTAATCTATCCAACTCTTATTAAGGAGACTTGATTTCTACTTGAAAAGAGTTCCTTCCTAGTGATTTTCTTACTCCTTCTCCTAATATACTAATCATACATGAATAATATTTGCATATATCTTATGTCCATATATCTATCATATACAAATACATATACTTATTGATATTGAGAGTGTTCACACGCGGTTAGTCCATGTGAACGTTCTCTTGATAACATTTTATTTAGTAACAGGTGAGATGAATAACATGACAATATGACCATCCGATGCCAAAAAGCAACATTGCCCACCCATGTTGATGGCACGAAGAGCCAAGTGGGGAAGTGTGGTGCAAAACCCGAAAACTCATACTGTCACACCCTAGCCGGCGGCGGAAACACCGGCCGTGACCTCATGATTGTTCAATAGCTCGATGGTTACTAATAATGCGTTGCATATATTTAAAATTACCAAATTACAATGTCTTACAAAATAAATAAACTAACATATCCGAAATAACATTTCACAGATGTAATTAAAC
>WOUH02000045.1:4669536-4696256 GCA_009936405.2 Stevia rebaudiana | reverse complement strand
ATTAAACCATTAATTAACTTTACATAATTAAAATTTTAACAAAATTAGAGAGTTAATATGGTGATGACAAGTGTCAGAGTGAGGTTAGAGACCCTAGAATTAAGACAAGTGTCCTTGGAGATTTTTGTTTATTAGTATAAGGAGATAAGGAATAAACGAAGATAGAAATCGTCAAGATATTTATCTTGAGGATTGGTTTTGCAACATTAGCAATAATTTCGTGACCATTCTGGAATTCACAAAAACGTTTTAAACCATAACTTCAAGAACACTTGATCCAAAACTCACAATTCCCTCCACACCACTCACCAGCCACCACCAAAACACACAATGGCTTTGAAATTGTTGGCGAATCCACTTCATTCATGTTCATCTTCATCCCAATCTCAGCTTACGAGCTCATTCGCGACCTCAAGATTGTTCTGCAAGCCTAGTATTCTTCTCCGATGGCAGTCTAAAGTGATCGTAATCTCGCGTAGCGGAATTAGCAATTCGAAATTGATGGCGACTGTGAAGGAAGACGTGAATGTCGAGGAAAAAGAACGCAACGATTGGGCGAAGGTATCTGCCGTTTTGTTTGATATGGATGGTGTATTGTGCAACAGTGAAGAGTCCTCAAGGTTAGCTGCAGTTGATGTGTTTGCGGAAATGGGTGTTCAGGTTACTGTTGAAGATTTCGTGCCATTCATGGGTACTGGTAAGGTTTCTGGATCGAATTATCATCAATTAGTTTATAGAGGGAGAATCATTAGCTTTTTCCTGATACATTCTAAATATCAGATAATCAAACCCTGTTGAATGTTTCATTATAAACACAAACAATTTATTATCAACAGAAACCATTCAATGTTCCCACAATGTCTGGTTCTAATTTGTGTAATTTGAATTTTGGAGCAGGTGAAGCAAACTTTCTTGGTGGTGTTGCTTCTGTAAAAGGTGTTGCAGATTTTAACCCTGAGGAAGCTAAGAAACGGTTTTTTGAGATATATTTGGATAAGGTGAATCAACTAAAACCTTTTTTCTCACTCTTTTAACAGGCTTATTATTTTTCTTAAACACTAGACAGGTGTTTAATTGGATTAATGAGAAGATTTTTTGTTTAACTGTCCTAAAGTCGATACTTATTAGCTAACATTGAGATTTATTATATTATGTAGTATGCAAAACCAAATTCTGGAATAGGTTTTCCTGGTGCCCTTGAACTTATTACTGAGGTACTTTTGTACCAACAATTACAAGTTTAATAATTTTACTTTCACCTCATTGTGATATCTTCTATTATCTATTATTATGATATTGACAGTGTAAAAAAAGTGGACTCAAAGTAGCGGTAGCATCTAGTGCTGACAGAATCAAAGTTGATGCAAACTTAGCTGCTGCTGGCTTATCATTGTCAATGTAAGATTTTTTTTCAGTTTAATAAATGTTTTGACTTAAGTTTTACTTTTAACTCACTCCATTCCATACATTTATAGATAAATCTTTTGACTGTTGAAGTAAATCTATTGAACAATGTTTCATTAATCAATAATCATTCCCTAATCCAAAATTCTCAGATATATATAGTTTAAAGCCACCATGCTAAATCTTGTGATCACTTTTTGTTTTGTTTTGTAATTCTCAGTTTAACCCCTTTTAGGGTTATAGTGTTCACTGAATGTGAGAAGTTCATAATTATATAAAAAAAATAAAAAAAATAAAAATTTGCAGTACATATTTTTCAGCTTATTTTAATTTCACCATATCAGGTTTGATGCTATTGTTTCTGCTGATGCTTTTGAAAACTTGAAACCGGCTCCTGACATATTCATAGCGGCTTCAAAGATTTTAAATGTCCCCCCAAGTGAGGTAAACCTGTGTTTTAGGCTATTTTTAACCTTTTCTTATTCATGGTTTTTAGTTTAGGGTTTTGTCATTTTCAGCACATTTATATCTTTGTTTATCTTTGCTTAAATTCATAAAGGAAGCTATTATTTTTTTATTTGCAGTAATTTTATTATTCTCACTTAATTTCTCAGTGTATTGTAATTGAAGATGCATTAGCTGGCGTGCAAGCTGCCAAAGCTGCAAAAATGAGGTAAAGACTTTCAATCTTTCTTCCTCGTTCAATTATTAAGTTAATTCAACAACACATATTCACATAAAATGCAAAATTTTATTGCATGTAGTTTGATATGCAAATGACCACATAATTTCTTCTTAAATACTCTTAATTTATAAAGCTCCTAAGTGCATAAGCTGTATGTTACAGCTGGCAATTCTGACCCATTAACCTAAAACCGACCTTTTTAGATATATTTTATCACCACTGGTTTAACGGGTCGAGTATGTCAAGTGTAATGAAATGCTACAACCTCATAAATTAAACTATAATTTGGTAGTTTAATTTTAGCAATCAAATTTTATTTATTTTTTTATTTTGAACACTAAAGAAAAAGAAAATAAAGTGTTGATAGACCTAGTAAAAGTTGTCTGTTTTGACCCGTTATCTGACCCACCCATTTTCCATCTATATTTCATTTATATGTAAGCATAACCTTGAGTGTGTTCTGATCGCAGATGCATTGCTGTAACAACAACATTGTCTGAAGATACCTTACAAGAAGCTAAACCATCACTAATCAGAAAGAATATAGGAAATGTTTCACTTGAAGATATTCTTCATGGTGGCTCTAGTTACAGTAGTATGTAGTTCTGAAAATGATATTGTAACTCCATTTATCATTCAAATCATTAAAACGTTTTTTCAATGTTCTTGTCACATTTCGTTCAGTAAGCAAGGCTTGTTTGTGCTTTGTAATGGATGTTCTTTACATATAATGTTTGCTTCTTTTCTGCTAAAAATAATATGAGATTGCATGATTTTATTTGTATGTGTGCTCTGTGATTTGATGATTTTCTTATGTCTGTATTGAGATACAGTGAATAATTTGATTGTTTATTTGGCCTTATGTGGTCCCTGATGACTGTACATTGCAGATACAAAGATGCAGGATTCTCAATCCATAAATAATATTGATGATGCTTCGTTTAAAGACGCATATTCTACTAATGATATGGTTTTCTCTGTTGGTGGGTAAGACAATTCAATATAAGTTTTCTGTAGTGGGTCAGTTTATGATGCTATTTAAGTCAACATAAGCACAATTCGAATAAGAACCTTTTCTTCACTTTGTTTTTATAATAAGCTCATTTACACAAATGTCCCTGTGGTTTGCGGAATGTAACATGTTTGAGTACTAAACGTTTCAATTTTGTAACGAGTTTGGATTCCAAATTCTGCTAACTTTTCCGTTAAGATAGGCTGAAATGACCAAATTACCATTTGCCTTTTAACTATTTGTCTTTGACTATTCAAATGTCAAAGGGTATTTTGGTCATTTCACCATAATTTAACATAAAAGTAAAAGGAAGTTAGACTTAATACCCAAACTCAGTACAAGATTGAAAGCATAAAACCCACACCTGTTCCTTTAATAACCATCTGTTTAATTAACTCCTTTTTTAAATTCTAATGAAGTGCATATATTAAGCGGTAATTCTGACAAGTAACATTGTGCAAACTATGATGCTTCTGTTAGTTGTCTGAATTGCTAAAGGCTTTCAATATAACAGTTTTTTTTTTTAACAATTCTCAAGATAATAGTTGCAGAACTAATCTATAAACAGGTTGCAGGGTACTCGGCGACAAATTGTTAGATATGGAAGCTTAGGAATTGCGCTATCCTGTCTTTATTTCACAGCTACAAACATGAAGGTAGAAGAATATAAACTATATTAATCACATTTGACACATTAATTATTTAATTATAATATTTAATGAAAATAAATGTGTTTGTGGGGTTATTGCAGGCTATGCAATATGCATCTCCGAAGGCAATATGGAATATGTTATTGGGGGGAAATAATCCACCCTTTGGACAGGGTATGGATAAGTCTTGGAAATTTTTTTTATTTATATTTTTAATATATTTATTATTTAATGTTGTGATATCAGCATATTTACAGTATGCATAGTCTTAATCAATATCTGGGTTGGTTTCTGCAGGTGGAACTCGCTCTACAAGATTACAACAATTTATTAATTATATATCAGAAGTCGAAAACAAGTAAGTAAGAATTCCATTTTGCTTAATATGGTAGAGTTTCCACATTCTAAATTGTCAAAATGCTGAATTTTTTGTGTGTTGAAAGGGGGAACACAACACAAGTTCCAGAGTTTCCATCTAAACTTGATTGGTTAAACTCAGCTCCTCTTCAGCTACGTAGGGTAAAACCGTAAAACCATGTTTTCTGTTTATGATTTCTTTTAGCTTTTGGAAATAATATTATTTTCTCGCGGTAAAACTTTGAACTTCTAAATTTATATCAATCTATTCAGTTTTTGATATGTACATAAGTACGCGAAATCTTTGGAAAAAAATCTGTGTGAAACCTTTGTTCTTGAATATCAGTTTTCAAAATTCAATTTTACGCTTGAAGCCAAAAATCCGATAGAAATGTTAAAAAGTGTTTTACTTTTGTATAGGATTTAAAAGGAAAAGTGGTTCTGCTGGACTTTTGGACCTATTGTTGTATAAATTGTATGCATGTACTCCCTGATCTGGATTTTTTGGAGAAAAAGTACAAAGACGCGCCAGTAAGTTTTGCTAATTTCTTTTAAAACAGTTTATTGCATTACATCTGGTGATCAGAGTGTATGTACATAAAGTTTAACTTTAGTTATTTATCCTTGTTGTTTTAACTTTTAACCACTTCAGAATTTACTGTGAGAAAACTAATATCTATCTTATCTATAACTTATAATTACATAATTATTACTTTTTTCTTTGTGCAGTTTACTGTCATTGGAGTACATTCTGCCAAGTTTGACAATGAGAAAGACTTGGATGCGATCCGGAATGCTGTACTACGTTATGGAATAACTCATCCGGTAAGCTATCACTTTTAACTTATCAATATAGTTACTGAACCCTATATAAAGTTTGCATAAATTCCAATGTTTGCTTTTTCAACAACTTATAAAACAATGTTTTTTTTCCTTTCATTTGACTTATGGTTTTGGATTTTAGAAGTGTCATATAGCATTTGTATAATTGTTTTATTTTTCTGATAACGGTATATTTGTTCTGTTTTTTTAATAACTGCATTATTTATGCTTGAGAATCGGGGATATAGTTTTTTTTTTAATTGTATTATCTATACACACATGGAGAAAGAATGGATATTGAAAATGACACATACATGACATTCATGTTTTCTCCCTCTTTTTTCAGTTTGTTCTTCTCTTATGTCAGTTAAAAAAAGGGTCATTTTACCCTGTTTTTATGTTAAGTTATATTATGATTATTGCATGTGATAGCGTTACTATCATATTAAATCAGGTTGTTAATGATGGAGATATGTATATGTGGAGAGAGTTAGGTGTAAATTCATGGCCCACATTTGCTATTATTGGGCCAACCGGTAAACTCATCGCCCAGCTGGCAGGTGAAGGCCGACGGAAAGTAAGTATTTCTTGTAATATTACATATATACATTTTTAAATATCCTCATTGTTATGTTTACATCAATTGATTTATTCTCTAAGGTAGTCATTTTCTCTTTTTTTTTACCTTCACTCCCATCTTTTTGACCCATCGAAATTAGTATATTTCAAGTCATATTCTGCCATTAATGAACCTCAAATTGGATCCTCATTGGCTTTATTGCCTTTAGAAAACTTTGAAGTTAGATGTTTAATTCTGCAGTGTTGTAAAAATCGGGATTAAATGGTAACCGACTAACCGTTGGTTCACCATTGCGATCTCACATAGATAAAATTCGGTCATAATTGGTCAAAATTCGGTCAAGAATTTCTCAAAATTGGTCAAAGATATGTATATATAAAGTTTTGAAAAATTACATATAAAAAATTCCAATATGATTAATCCCAATTAATTACTAGTTGGTACTCCCCTGATTAGCGTCTAGCGATTTTTACAACACTGTTCTCCATATGCTTTTAATAAATAAAAAAGAAAAAAGAAAAAGAAAAAAGAAAAGCTCTTTCATAGCATGAACAAACAAGATATGTTTATAAGGTGTGAATATCATTTTTTATTATTTTTACTTGACCCCACCTCGAAAGGATCTTGATGATTTGGTGGAAGCAGTACTATTATATTATGGAAAAAGAAAGTTATTAAATAGCACGCCAATTTCCATAAGTTTGGAGAAGGATAATGATCCTAGGTTGTTAAAGTCACCATTGAAGTTTCCTGGTAAGCTAGCGGTCGACAAATTCAACAAACGCCTCTTCATTTCAGACAGTAACCATAACCGAATAGTATGCTACCTTTCTCTGTCTATATAAATATTAGTGACTGCTTTTTTTTTTTTTCATATTTATAAAATTTAATTTAATTTGGATTGAATTTTAGGTGGTAACTGATCTGGATGGCAATTTTCTAGTTCAAGTTGGAAGTACCGGAGAAGAAGGTCTACGCGATGGCAACTTTGACACCGCAATGTTCAACCGCCCACAGGTCAACCTCACACACATCTGTAATTCTTATAAATTCCTTAATTGGTTTGGTTATTTAAAAAAAGTATTTTGGTTTTCATTTTCCGTCATGTTTTTTTTTTTTTTTTTTGATGTTTTTGTTTCCATTTTTTTGTAGGGTCTGGCATACAATGCTACTAAAAACCTACTATATGTTGCAGATACAGAAAACCATGCTTTGAGGTAGAACGATGTTTTAATTTGTACATTTAATTACTTTTTTTGGTTTTGAATCTGTTAAGGAAAATTGGCTTGTAACTTAGTCTTCACTTATTTTTCACATTTTTTGTATGCATCGTCACACTCGTATCTATTTCAAATGGATACCATATGTTGTGTACTCTAATTTAGAGAATTTTTGTTATCCCTCAAAACTTTTTGCTTTTTTTTTTTTTTTGGTTTTTGTAGGGTGATTGATTTTGTAAATGAGAGTGTGCAAACTCTGGCTGGAAATGGTACCAAAGGTTCAGATTACAAAGGAGGAGGAAAAGGAACCAATCAGGCAAGATTATTGATCATTGTCTTATCATTGTTAAATACTTAAACATATTATTAATCTTTTGTAATGTTTGTCTTGGTTTATGATACAAAAAAAAATTTCTTTAACAATGCACTTTGAAATCTATCTTTAACTTTAAACTATACTTCCTTCATGATGCAAAAAAATATTTTTCCCATTTCAATTTCTTTGCTTTGATGTCAGTGTCACTAAGTAAATTGAGGATAAAATAAAATTACAACTCTAATGTCCTATTTATACATAAAACAAGCCTACTTGTTCTCCAAGCTAAGTAGCTCAATAAGATATATTCTAATTAAGTACTTATTTAATACCATTAACTAAACTATCTCCCATAACTAAATAATTATAAACTTGGGGTCTTTTCAGAAAAAATATCATCTGTAATGTGTGAAAAGGCCAGTATTATTATTAGAATGTAATCTAGACTTAGGTTATATTTATTATGTATTGTATTAAGAATGGTCACAAAGCAGAAAACGAATAGTCAGACTTGACTAGAGTCAAAGGCCGTTATTTGGCGGTTATTGATGGTTTTCTGGTACCCCAAATGAAGGGGCATAACCACCTTGTTAGTACCGTTCCATAGGCTATATATATATGCCCAAAATTGTAAAGAATTGTTGATCAATTTCGCGGGGCAAAACGGTATGCTTTGACCTTTGTCTGGCAAACCAGATTTTATATAATTGATCCCATGAATTTGTTCTTGATTATAAATAAAGATGATTTTTGTGATTATGTGTTCTTGATATTCAACAATTATAACTAGTGGATGTATATAGAATATATCTATCTATAAAAGTGTGTGTGTGTGTGTTGGCGTTCTCTTAAACTAGGTATGATGATAATTTTCAGCTTCTGAATTCTCCCTGGGATGTCTGCTTTGAGCCTGCAAATCAGACAGTGTACATTGCAATGGCGGGTCAACATCAGATATGGGTTCATAGTACACTAGATGGAGTTACACGCGCTTTTAGTGGGGATGGTTACGAGAGAAACTTAAACGGGTCAAGGTAATAACCGAGTCAATGATACTGTCCAATATTTTTAAAATAAAATGATCCGGATGTTTTATGATCTTTTTGTCTTTTTTTTTCTCTTCTTTCACTTCTTATTTGTGCATTCACCCCGAAATGAAATTATAAGTTTATTTTAGATTTCCCAAACAAATGATTGTATTAACATATGGAGATTGGAGTGCATATTGATGCTTTTCTCCTTAGTGATCCCCAACTCAACTAACAATCATCATTATTGCATTAAACACCAAGTAAAATGACAAGCATATTCAAGAGATTACACTTTAAGACTCCTATTAAATGCTTTAGTAATTAATTTTGTGTGTTTACTTTCCATAGGTTGTCCTTTTTTATTGTATTTGTTAAGGGTATTTTAGACATTATTGCACACTCAGACAGTAGTATGGAACTATGTTCCAAGCCAAAGGTTGCATTTTTCTAGAGTGGAATAGCTTTTATATGCTTATAAATATCTTCTATGTGATAGTTTTGAGTTTCTTTTTTATATAAATATAATCTTATTTCCATTTTTTTCTTGTTTTTCTTTCAACCGAGACAGCTCTTCAACAACATCATTTGCGCAGCCATCTGGACTGTCGTTATCGCCTGGTAATTATTTACAGTAAAATTCATACTTTTTGTTGCAGATTTATGAGGTATGTGAGGTGGGTGATACAGGTGGCAATTGAACCGATTAATTTAAATGTCATTTCAGGTTATGTATGTTTTATCCCTAACGGGTTTAACGAATAAAGTTACCTAAACAGAAAACAGTTTGAGTGATCTGAAAGTCTACCGAAGTGTATTTCTCCCAAATAATTTGTCTAGAAATTTTTTTTTATTTTTATTTTTGAACGGGAAACATTCTAATAGTACTGAATTAATATAACCTGTAAACGTGGCTACAGAAGGAGATTAGATTAAATATTGAAATGAAAAAGAAGGGTTGATTCTTTAACAGCCCAATTGGGAGATTCAGTTTAATTATATATATGTATGTATGCACTGTAAGTAAGTTTTTGCAAAGATTATTATCCTGAAATGCGGGTTAACTGTTTCTGTTGTAGATTTGAAAGAGGCATATATTGCTGACAGTGAAAGTAGCTCCATTCGAGCACTCAATCTTCAAACTGGTGGATCAAGACTACTAGTTGGTGGCGATCCAGTATTTTCAGATAATTTATTCAAGGTAATTCTTTATAGGTGTCACATACTCACATGTTAACGGATCAAACTGTTGGAATTTAATCATGAAATTGGAGTCAAAATCAAAGTCAAAATGTGTTTAAAAGTCAAATTTGGATGGTAGTTAGAGTTAGTTATTTAACTGAATTAGGGTAGTTATATAAGTTTATTTTAACCGAATTTTGAAGGGTATAAATACCCTCATATGTACCGAGTTTCTGTTGTTGATCAATCTATAGTATTTTGTGTTTTTCTTTCTGTGTTTGACTTTTCTGTGGTCAAACTGCACATGTGTGCAGAATATATTCAATCAAAATATGTTAATGAAATGATCCGTAAACACTTTTCTATCTCTTATCTTTTTCTAACTTCTTTTCAAATATATCAAATTACAAAACTATTTGGAGGTTGTAATAGTTCTTAAGTAATGCGCAACTTCTAACCCATGTGACAGGTTTTCTTTTTGTTACGTTATTTTAATTTTCCTTTAACAATAATTATGTATAACCCATACCATATGTGTTATAGTTTTTTATTCATAAGTAGCAAATCCCTTTTATGCTCTGATCAATTTTATTTCTATTATAGTTTGGAGATCATGATGGAATTGGTTCTGAAGTACTTCTTCAACACCCGTTAGGCGTCTTATGTGGAAAAGATGGTCAAATTTATGTGGCAGATTCTTATAATCACAAGGTATGTGCAACTTAAAGAACATGAAAAAAACTATTTATTATTTAAATGGTAAATTTGACTTTTTTGGTCTAACATTTTTTAAACTTTAAATTTGATAATATATATGTCAAGTGATAGAATTCTGCCATATTAATTTAATGTTTATTTTAGTCTAGACTCAAAATCTGAAATTGGAGGATTACTGTTCTCAATTAGTGTAGCCTTATGCTATGAGCATACACTTTCAATAATTTGCAATTATTTTTTACTTAATTTGAATATTTAATTAATAATTTTTTACATTAAGAGCTTGAAAACGATACAATATACTCTGTCCATAATAGATGCAACATTTGACTGGGGTACATTAGTCAAATATCTAAAATAAACTTAAAAATGATGGAATCGTATTATCTTTTTGCTAACATTGTTAATGAAACTTGTTTATATGCATGTATGCAACTATTTCTGCTGTCATATATGTTATATTATCTTTTTGCTAACATCATTAATGAAACTTGTGAAGTTCACAACACTAGTTATATTATATATTTGTATCTATCGATGAACATATAATATTCACATGCATTTTGTAGATAAAAAAACTTGATCCTGCTACTAAAAAGGTAACTACAATAGCAGGAACTGGTAAAGCTGGCTTTAAGGATGGATCATCTTCATCAGCTCAGGTTAGCAAACAACACATGTTCTCTATTTTTTTTATTTTACAAATAGTTATTGTATCATATATTTTTACAAGAATATACTAGTAAAAAAATAATAGTTTTTTTTAATATATCTAGTTAAGAGACTGTAAGCATTTGAGTGGCTATTGATTTGAAGTTGAACCAAGTTCTTATGTTTTACTCATTTGACCTGTTGGTGATAAAATATGTAGCCCAATTAATCTGTAATAAGTACAAAAGCAGCATGTTTATTATTATGTTCAGTATTGGTTTTATTCATGTCTCTCTTTTCACATAGTTCTGTTTATATATTAGGTAAACCATTTAAAAAATACAACTATAGTTTCAGTACCATTTATAGGCTTATAACAACAGGGTAGAGTTATGCTAAATAGGTGACTTATTATAAGAAATGTAAGAAGGATTTTAAAAAACTTATAAACAGGCTCATCAACTGTTTAGAAAAACTGAATTGGAATAATACTAAATTAAATTCAAATAAAGACTATTTGAAGTTTTTGTTATTATATCATTCATACGATACCTGCTTCAATTTTTATTACATCAATTTTTTTTTGTTTTTGTAGCTGTCAGAACCAGCTGGAATTGTGGAAGATGATACAGGTAAATATGTTCTTCCAAACTTCTAGATTTGTGTGAGTGTGTGACATTATATTTATGTTAGAAAGTGCATCATGTTTCACAGTTTCAGTGAATTATAATTAAATGTAGTATACACAAGTTTTTTCTAATTCATGCTTCTATACAGTAACCGAATTTATAAATGCAACTTCCACAACAAGAGGTTCACTTTTACTTATTTATTTTCTTGTAATTTTCAGGGAGACTATTTATTGCGGATACAAACAACAGTTTAATTAGATATTTGGATGTCAACAAACAAGTTAATACTCTTGAACTAAAAGGAGTTCAACCGCCGGCACCAAAATCCAGATCTCCAAAACGCCTTAGAAGACGAACATCAGCCGACACGGAAACAATTGTAATTAATGGTGGTTCATCCAATGAGGCGAACTTAAATCTTGCAATATCCGTACCAGAAGGATATCATTTCTCAAAGGTTTCCTCTTTCTGTGTGTGTGTGTGTGTGTGAGTGTGTGAGTTTTGGTGGATTAAGTTCCCGTGTGAGTTTTAGGTTCCCTTTGGCTTTGACTATTTAAGAGTCAAAGGGTATTTTGGTCATTTCAGTCTAATTTGATGCCCAAACAGCATAAACTCAAATTTGTTACTTTAAACCCTTAATACAGCAGTACCCAAACCTGTAACTTTCTTCAAACCATAGGGATCATTTTTGTAATTAACTGTAATTTTTATTTGTTATGTTCCTTTATCTCATACTAGGTTAAAACCCTGTGTATTACACAGGTTATTTAGAAAAATGTATTAAATAAAAAATAATTATATAGAAATAGATGGTTTAATAAAGAGAAAATGTTGAGTAGTATCTACGGTAGATATATATATAAATCATTAAATAAAATAAACAGAAAAAATAAATCATGACCTCACAAAATTGTGACTTGTAGCAATAAAACAATTTGAAATTTATGTTTGAAAATTTCTAACATTGTAAAATTTGAAATTTGTAACTCAATTTTATATTTATATAATTTATAAATGATTTTATATTTATTTGCTAAAATCAAATGTCAATTAATAAATGTTAAAATTTAATATGAGAAAGAAGCAGGAAAATAATAGTGAGGGATACAGTACAAAGTGACGAGTGTCACTACAAAACCCTTATTTATTATATAGTATAGACTCAACAAAACATATTATATTAATTTTAAGCATATCTTTAGTTTAATTTATGAACCATTAATATGCAGGAAGCGCGCTCCAGATTTAGCGTTGAAATTGATCCTGAAAATGCAGCGGTTGTTGAGCCTTTAGATGGGATTCTCAATCCAGATGGAACTGCTACTTTCCATTTTAAAAGATCCTCTTCTTCAGCAATCACGGGTCGGGTTAACTGTAAGGTATGCAGCCGTATAAAAAAAAAATTATTTAGCATCACAGTTGTTTGTTATTATTATTCAATTAAAATTGCGGTGACTGCTTTGAAATACTTTTAAAAAAGAATGATTGCTTTCATCTGATTTTGGTAGAATAAAGATAACAATAGCATTGATATACAAAACAAAGTGTTGTTCTTAACTTCTTATAATCATCCTTGATATAAAAATTGATTTTTTTTAAAATAATACTTTTTAATGTTGGTTTCCCCGTTCTTCTAAAACTATAAACGTCTATTGTAAGGAATTTTTTAATTAAATTATTGGAATTATCATTTGCAAATGTGAATCCACAAACTAACAACCTTATCAGCTCAATAACGGATATATGTATTTTACAGGTATACTACTGCAAAGAAGATGAAGTTTGTTTATATCAATCTCTTGTTTTTGAAGTACCTTTTAAAGAAGCATCTGTAGAAACTACCCCACAAGAAATCAAACTTCCTTATGTTGTGAAGCCAAAATCATCAGAAACTAACTTACAGCTTCCGGTTGCTCAATGATCCACACGTGTATATAATGTTTGATACTTTGTAAGTTATGTATAATCGTTTACAAGTACACGAGAAAGATTATTATGTATACTGTTATTTTTTTCTATTTACATGTATGTATAAAAAATAATAGGATCTCACAGAAGAATTACTGGAATTTTTCTGCAGCCTCTTGGCATGTAAATCGAAATGCTTGAAAATATTTTTTTATACAAGGGTAAAAGTGAAGATAGCAATAATTAAAACTTACATCGTGGTTGTTTCTGATTGGTTGGTAGCAGCAATTATCATTTAAATTTGATTATTTACTAGTTAGTGGTTTTGCATCATAAGGTTGTTTTTTGGTGTATTTGTATCGTTTTACCAAAGAGATCGACCAATAAGTAACCAGTTTCAAAAGGTAACAACAGTTGGTAACTTTAATACATCTTTTGTTCTTGTTGGTTGTTGAGCTAGCATGAAATATGTAGTTCAAAGGTTTGTTGGGTTGTTTTGGATAATGTTGAGTGATTGTCTCAACCCCACAACTTATCTTGGTTTCAAAGCGCACTGATAACCACTTGTTTTTTATTAAGCACCAACTACAAGTAGTTGGTTAGTCAGTGATACAACATTCATCAACTTTGTTGCAATATGCTCACGTGTCATACTACTATCAACACCGGTAACAACATGGTCATCGATTCGTAAACCCGACAAGATGTTTACATATTGTGGAGTAAGAGTGGCTTCTCCAATTGGCAAGTGGAAAATATGTGTTTTTGGCCGCCACCTTTCCATGAGTGCCGATATTAAACCTCTATCAGGCTTTCGATGTCCACAATCAATGATACCTCCAAAACCTGCCATTCTTATGAAGTGCATAATATTTTTGGAGATCGGATGCTCATACATATAGTTCCAAAATACTTGGTCGCCGCATCTTACATTTAGAACTCCTCTAACATTCTCAGGATCTTGGAAATAGTGATCGTCTCTATGATTATCGCAAACCATAGCAAATCATTATTGAGGGGACCTGATGTTAAATGGGTACTCATTTTATGTTTGAAAAAAGAGCATAACTTTGAAGAGAATTTTTGTTGTAGATGTAAGATTGTAAAATTAGTAGATAGTATTGAATATGCAACTCAATTCAATGCTCACAATAATTGGTATTAAGATTCTGAGTCTGAAAAAGTTTTAAAGGTGACTGGACTAAACATTATGGCAGGGTGAAAAAAATATCACGTGAAGAAAGAAAATAAGATTCTTGATTTTATTGTGTGATAGATTGAACAACATGATTTCGTAAATTATTTCTTTTTAAAAGAGCGAATTAGCCCTAGCCACTATTAATGGCGATGGCACATTTTATAATTATTTAGTGGTGACAGGGATCGTGAGTTGGAAGGGAAGATGTGAGGTGGCAAGAGCCACTGTCATAGCCAAGGGCGATGGCTCTTAATCCTTTGCTAATATAACCATGCTCCACGTCAGAAAGCCTTTATTACAAAGAGCCATCGCCACTGCAAGTGGCGAGAGCCCCACAAGTGTAATAAGAAAAACCCCCTAACTGATTAAACTCCAATAAAAAAAGGTACAATTTCTAAAAAACATTCTCCAATGGTATAAGAGCTTTCAGGAAACAAAGGTATTCTTGGGTTAACGATGATTAAAATTTAACTAATTCCATAGTTACAATATGACTAATTATAAATGGCATAAAATATTATTAGTTCGGCAAAAGTGAATGATCTTACACATGTTTTAAACACTAATTAATTATCTTTAAGACATTTAATTCTATTAATCAGGTCAAGATTTCAAATGAAAAAATGAATGATCAAGCTTCATGGTAGAATTTGGAATATAGAGAAGCTAATAATAGATAACACATTAACAATGTCATAAAATCAATTTCAATATGAGACATATATCAAAATGGAAAAAAATAATTAGAATTTGAATTATAAAAATCACTTCAAGATCTTTCTAGTAATGGAAATGTCTTCCACTTATCTTTTGGAGAATACATAACCACGACAAAAATAGCAATCGATCATGACAAAGGTAAATAGATACATCAAAGTATCCTATTATCCGTTGAAAACACCTTATTAAAGCCAAATATCCTTCTAATCAACTTGAATTCGTCAATCCAAAATTATAAGTTATGTTTAAAATGGTAAAAATGACTGCAGAGTGAAAGCAAACAGGTAAAAAGACTCCACATAACGTTCATATTGAACAAGATAAGACAAAGTATTCTGATCAACGACGATGGATGGGATGGACCACATTGTGGCAGTGGCCATTTCCTTGATCTTGCATTTTGGGCTACAAATAGGAAGTCTTGTATTTGCTTCACACTTGTTGCACTTAAAAACATACTTCTCTCTTGATTCCATTCATATACGAATTATTTAGTAAAGAGAAGATCAAAGTTCAAGAAAAAAAAAAATAAAAAAATCCTCGACATTATTTCATATTCATTTGTATAATGAGGGATTCACACTTATGTTTGTAGTATTTGTTATATTTCTGAGATATTACAAACACTTGTACGTTCTTGTGAGTTGGTCACTATCTTGATATAATGACTTAGTTGTTCATGTTTGGTTACTATCTCGAAATAGTAACTTGTATGCTTGGGTTTGTAATCACTATCTTGACGGTGAAGGATTGCAAAGCCAGTTACATTGGTGACGAGTGAGAAAGGTGATCACTGTGTTTGAAAAGTGAAACACTTGTGATTGACTTCCTCACCGGATTTGAGGAATTACTAGTGGAGAAATTTTTGATCGGAGGTTCAAGAAGAGGGTTTAAAGTTAGGCTAGTTAACATCAACTTGAACCTATATAAATCGGTTTCATCTTTACTTGTTGGTATTACCAAGATATTACACTTGTCTCTATTGATTTACGTTTTTAAGGGAACATGTATTCAGATTGTGATTTTTATTTTATCTTTTATATAGTAGTATATGATGATCAAAATCAAAATGTAGTTTATTTACATCAATAAGCGCTGTTCAAAAGAAAATAAAAAAGAACTTAAATCAAAAGCAAATACTCATATCTTTCTCATTCCCCTCCCGCTTAGCAACTTAACACGTAATTCTAATTTCAACGATAATAATCATAATATCATGTTAAAACCATAGTTTTCTTCACAAACTCAAATACAAGATTCACAAACTAAAGGACTGCCATTCTCGGCTCAAATGAACATTAAAAACGTAACTTACAATGTGTGACAATGGTTGTATCATGAAGAAAACACAAGAGTGCACACTAATTCAAATAATATCAACCAAATTAAACAAGAATTATACACAATAATACCAAATGCTAGTGTTGATCAAGTATACACAAGCATCTGGTTTATGATAACTTATAAAACCAAGAACCACCACGCCATATCAATCTCAATCCGCTGCTAAAATCTCCCAAAAATTCATCTAAAAAAAAAAAACAAAAACGAAACCGATGTACAGTTCTCACAAGTCATGGGGACATCTTGTGGCAAAGATCAAACATGGTGGCATAATCACGGTGAGATCGCGCTGTACACTAGTATTGTATGCTGGCATATAGAGGATTATAGCCCCCATGAGTGTTGTTCCACGTGGCATGATAACATGCAATCACCCATGCTGATTGATACAACTTGCTTTGTGTTTTTACCTTCAACAGACTGAAACTGATTTGAATTCCACAAGATCCTTTCATCTGTCTGTCTGATGGTTGGAAAGTGAAAGATGATGAAATTGAATTTGGGAAATAATAATCATAATATGCCGTTTAAAACTCGTTGATAGTAGTCGTATTGTCGCGTTCTCCATGCATCTAAGCTGCTACTAATTAGGGAAAGCACGAGTGACACACATTGCTGTAAAAAATAAAATAAATAAATTAGAATAATAGAGTTTGTGTTTTGAATAAAGTAAAAGTGCGAACTACAAACTAACCTCTTCGGTCAAACTTAAGTGAAATCGTTTTCTTAAGTTTTGTATTGTCCGAGGGCCACCTTTGAAACATGGGAAACCAGAGTCCTGATGTTTTAAATAACATTAAAATTGTTTAATAATATAAAAAAAACATAAATAAGTTAAAATAATAATATTTTAAACTCTAAGTATTTACTGGAACCAAGTAGGAACTAAGGAAAGTCTAGGATCACATGATATTGGTTATTTCCTCTCAAGAACAAAAATAAGCAAGTTACTAAAATCATGGAAAATATCATTAAATATTTACTTTTATAGTTATTCCATTTATGCTCAAGTTTAAGATTTGGCTCATTGTTTGTAAAATTTATTTTAAAAAATGACCCAGAAGTACCATTACCAATTGCATAAACTGATGATGTTGCACATCAGCAAGTACAATTTATTATTAATTACACAATTAGCCTGACTTATTACCTTATGTATACGGTAATATATGTTAAAGTTGAAAAAATATAATAAATATAGAAAACTGAAACTAGAGTTGTAAGTTGTAACTAAGTGAGATTTTCCTTGACATAATTAGCCAGAAAAAAATTATTTTTCCATTACTACCTGCAACATCTCAACAAGTAGAATTATCCGTTCTGCATGCTTCCGACATGTTAAGAAACCTTGAATGCACAAAACCTAAATCATAATGCAAAAGATGATGATCAATAAATAAACCGTTGCGCGTAAGTATGTATATTTAAAAGTTGAAAAATGTGAAATACTTTGAAGTAGTCAAAGAACTCGCTTGGAACCCCCTCAGCATCAGAATCCATAACCTAAAACAAAAACAGGTTTCAACTAATTTCTTCGTTTGTTTAGTTCAAAAAATAAAAAAACAATTAATGAATTAAAACTTGCCTCAAGAAGTTCACGGGTTAACTTGAAAGGTGCACTTTCAAAATTAACTCCACCAGGTGAATTCGATAACATAAATCCAAAATCAATATGTATAATATGTCCATCTTCATCTAGCAACAAGTTGCCATTGTGTCTATCTTTCACCTACACAAGTAATGAAAAAAAAAAAAAAAAAAAAAAAAAAAAAAAAAAAAAAAAAAAAACATATGATGATGATGATGCATCTAACGCTGCTAAGTTAAAATCAATCCATTTGTGCAAAGAGATGTGACATCTGAAGGAACCAATCCGATAATCAATTATTAGTAGTAGAAAACGTTATCTGAATTAAGAGACATATTTTAAAAGGTTTCACTAATAATGATCCACCAAACATCATACTGGAAATACCATACATACAAATATTATAACTATAAGATGCTGGATCATTTTCAAGAATCAGCACATTAGTAAGAATTATTTTTCTGTGTTCAAAATTTTATTAAAAGAGTATCATTTGTGTGCGTTATTCTACATGAAAGAAAGAGAGAAACCTGTAATAGATAGCAAACAAGGGAGTATCCAGCCATACTTTCCACAAAGTTCCTCTGCAACAAAATTAATATTAAAATCCAGAGCCTAAAATTAGGTATAAAACATTAATTTTAGGAATAATTTTCTTTTTAGTTTTAGAAAATTGCATCTCAACTTATTTCAAGATTGGAGCAGTTATATTAAGGACATGACTGCATTTCTGATTTAGCATTTCTGACTATATAAACATGACACAGATAAGATGTAATACAGCATTGACTATATGGGTCAACGATAAAAATAGACAGATAATTGTTCAAATGCAAGAACATGAGATTTACCTGTGCAAGTTTATAAGTTGGTGAATTTTCTTGATATTTGGCGATGAAAAAGTCACGCAAACTTGTGACATTGGGGAATCTACTTTTGATAGAATGAAGTGATGCCTATAAGAAACAGTGTTTATATTAGAGAGGGATTATTAAACTTTAGACATATAAAAATGCAGATTGAATAATATCATACTGTATCTGGAATTGTTTCGATTAGAGCTGTGTAAGAAGATGTGACAAGAACTTCATAAGGCCGCAACCAAAGAGGTAGTCCAGCTTCTTGGAATATATCTGCCAATAATAATAATAAACAAAATATAAATTAAAAAACTATCAACTTACCAACAATACAACAAAAATAAAAAAATAAGTTGTATTATTTAGATTCTAGAAAATCTAACGAGTAATAAACAAACAAACATACCATAAAAGTGAGAAATAAGTTGCACAGCAAGATGTTCCTGCCTACAATCATCGCCACTTTTCACAATAACCTGAAGAGGAGATAATATATAAATAGCTGATCTGTGACAGATGGATGGTGCTATTTTATGATCATTTTAACTGGTTACAAGATATTTTGTAACCACAAATAAAGAAAACCTAAAGACTCCAAAATTTAACTATCCAAGAGAAACTATACGTTATAAATTGAAATAGAAAATGCAGAGAGTTGAAACAATGATACCTCTTAATATTTATAAGTGGGTAAATGACTCACAAATATGCAAGAAACATGTAATAACTTGGTACTTGTTACTAAGAATTCTCACTGACTACTTACTAAAGACACTAAAATAACCATCTAGAATGCTCAACTGCATACACGAACCTATTATTTTTCAAGTTCTATCAATAAATTCTGATTCTTTGTATAAACACTGTTTCTTGTAGGCATCACTTCATTCTATTAAAATTGTGTATTCCTAATTAGCAAGTTCAGGATGACAAATAACAACACTAACAAAGGTTCATATAACAGTTTCATAATTAATAAAATTATTTTAAAAAAGCATCTTGTCTAGTTATTATAACAGTATTATAATTAAAAAAATGATGCAAAACTTACAGAACACAGGTCCCAACCAGGAAGTTTTCCATACTCTGAAGCGATGCGTATTCTATCTTTTTTTGTTTGCCAAAGTTCACCAGATAACGCGTCACCTGCCTTTGGAGTTGCACCATCTATGTCCTATTTTCAATCAAACATGTCTTAGAGGAAATTACATTACATTTTTTTAACAAAAAAAATAAAAATAAAGAAAATAACAAAAAAGGCAAACGCTTCACCTTTTGTTGTGCTTCTGAGGAAGCTTGACCAGACCCCTTTACAGGGAGTCCAGGAGGCGCTTCTCCCTTTAATGCAGCAGCCTGCAAAAACAAACAAAATTTTCATAATTTAACAAATTAATAATTTAATATTTAAAATAAGTTAGGGTAATTAATAATAAAAAACCACATAATGTACCTTGACTTCCTCAAAAGCTATGGTACTGGGAACACGACGATGTTCCCGCTTTCGAGGCGGTTCTTGAACCTCAATGTCATCCATGCGGACCCCAGAATCTGCAGTCAATACTACTCTCACCCATTCTAAATCACCGCCATCTGGCGGACAACCGCCACCGTGACAGTTATGAATATCAAAATTTGAACTGGATCCTTCAAAGCTGTTAGAACAGCAGGAGGATGAATTGTCTACAACAAGGCGCACGTTAACAAACTTTGCTTTTGAGTCCCACAATTGACCCATTGCTTGGTCAATTGCATCAGAAGCAGATCTTGACATCCTATCGTGACCCGAATGGTAAAGATCTTGCCCGTTTGATAACGGGTACGCCCATGGAGGAGGTTTTGGTAAAAACGCGTCTCCGTTAGCTAATGGGATTCCGCCTCTTGAAAGTTTGTGAGAAGTAGAGCCATCTTTTACAGTGCTATAAAGAATATATAAAAATTAACTAAAATTAAGAAAATATAAATACAGAGGCAGTCCACGTCAGCAATTCATGTAACTACCTCACGGTTTCACTTTTTAAAACTTCAACACAAATTAGGTAAGGTGCTTTTTCCCTTGAGTTAAGAAGAACAGCTTCATCTTCTGGTATATGAACCACACGGTACATTCCCTTTCCCATGGGAAAGCATACGCCTACCATGTAATTAAAATAAAAAAGTTTCAAAATCTGAATATATATGGTAATGTTATCACTTCAAATATAACGCAAATAATCAACTATAAAGAAATTGTGATGGATACCATCTACAATCATGAACATGGTATATGACAAATACACATATTTACAACAAGATACTCTACAACCAATTGAGGTATACTAAATTAGTTTACATCTGCATATAAGAACGCACATTGCTGTAATATATATATATATGCAGAAACACACACACAGAAACAGAGAAAAAGAAAGAATGAGACCTCCACTGCTTTGAGCTGCAGCAACATGCGCATTGATCTCGGTGAGTGACTACAAAGACATGGATAACAGATTCAGTAAATACAATTTTAAAATTTGTGTATCCATGCATGCAGATAATGTATAATATTGAAAATGAAAGAAAAAATCAAAGACAACCTCACAAAGAGCACTTTTGCGATCTTCAACGGGAAAAACATCTACTAATCCATATGATGTCTCGCATAAGGTGTGAACAAAGTCAAGTGACTCGTGATATGTCCCTTTACGAAACTGTGATGCAGTTGAATTTGGTAATGGTGGCTTGAGACTGGAATTTTCATTTCTTTGCTTCTGCCAATAGAGATGATAGTATTATTAATAAGAATATTCATCACACCATAAGAGAGCATGCATTCAAAACTACACAATTATGTCTAGTGAAGATTATGGAAGGAGTTGATCAACAATGAGGTAAACTTATAGTGTTCCAAAGAAAATAATATCTAGCTAAAATACTTACAAAGCAAACAGAAAACATAATACTAAACTAATCACCAAATCTGCCAGAAATCTAGAATCTGGTCATAGAAACTAAAATTATAATTGAAAAATATAATGAAAGCATTATACACTTAGAGATTTTGATATGACTTAAAACCAAGAATTTCTTTAACCTGATACTAGATCAGATATCAAGTTACAACATGACCTGTTCAAGTCTGATTATATAATTATGGTAAAACTAAATGTTGAGAGGCTGTAGTTTATATTAAAAATAAGATTAAAATATGTGTCAAAGTCACCACCAATGTCCATATGCGGTTTTAACTTCCATATAGACAACTCAGCAAATAAAAAGCCTCCTACAAGTCCATTAATTCACAATACGATAAATATATATGGCATCACTAAAATATCAATTTTGTTTAGGTAAAGTATTGACAGCTATTACACTATATTTTAATCAATAATAAAACCATGAGCAAACTAAATCACCACTAAAACAGATTATTGAACAGGATGACAAATATTAAAAAATATTTAAAATTAAAAGACTCCAAAAGAACAGCAGTCACAAATATATTTACTAACCTCTTTGTTCTTTTTTGATCCAAAAAGTTCTGAATCTTCCACAGAACGATCACGGTCTCTGAATAACTTGCGAAAAAAGATCTCTGTTCCTGGACTGCTTTCGGGTCCGCCACCATTAATGCTTTCATTTGGTGCTGTTTTCGTATCATCAGATTGCAAACGAAACAATCTGCGAAACAAAGGAAAGTCTGAAGATTCTTCTTCAATACCATTTGCAAATCCATTGCTTTCCTCATTAGAAGCTTCTTCTTTCTTTTCTTCATTTTTTTCTTTAAATATTTTCCTAAAGAAGCCTTCTTTCTCATCATCTTCAGCAGAATTTGTCACTTTCTCTTCTTCTTCACTTTTATCCCTGAAAAGTTTCCGAAAGAACCCATCTTTATCATCACCTTCAACAGATTTCGAAACAGATTTGTCTTCCAAATCACCTTTACTATCACGAAAAAGCCGTTTAAAGAATTTATTATCCGAACTAGACGTGACATCATCTTCATCTTTACTATCTTTAAGAAGCCTACGAAAAAATCCATCTTTCTCTTTATCCTCATCGTTGCTCTCAACAGATTTTCTCATGTCTTCATCCTTAGAACTCAAAAGCCTCTTAAAAAAACCATCTTTATCTTGTTCATCATCATCCTTACCGTCTCTTAAAAGTCTTTTAAAAAACCCATCTTTGTCCTGTTCATCATCGTCTTTACCATCTCTTAAAAGCCTCTTGAAGAACCCATCTTTATCATGTTCCTTATCAGGTTCATCATCGTCTTTATCAGCAGATTTCCTAAAAAGAAACGCATTCCGTACTTTCGGACTTGGAATAAACTTTTTAAAAAGCGTGTTATCATCTGGTGAGGCTTTACTACTACCTTCCTCTTGTAACAGGTTTGTTGAAGATGGAGAAAATGAGAACGATTTCTGAGGTGGCGATGTTGCTAAAGATAATAACCGTTGTTTTGAAGATAGCAATCTGGTAAGAACCTGATTTTTACCAACATTGCTTGCAGGCTCATTTTGTGGTTTAATTAAAGGCGTCCACTCTCCCATTAAAGTAGCAGCAATTTGACACTTTTCTTGAATTCTACTAATACCCTCATTATCATCCGAATCCTCAAGTTCCGCCATCAAAAACCATTGCACTTTCAGAGCTATTTTAAGCGATTTGGAGCATATATCAATAACAAATTTATCAAGTGATGGACTAGGTTTATGAACAAGCATGTAACATATCTGAAACAAGTAGCTTTCAATGCCGGATAGTGGAAGTGTATACATCCGGTTGCAGAGATAATCTCTAACTCCTGGGTGATCATGTTTGTACAAATAACTAACCGCGATCCACTCGCAAAAGAAAGCAGAATCAAAGAACCTGATCAACCACCCACTCTCACCACCACTCTCACTCAACAGATTGTTTCTTGTGATCTCCCTTGGTGACTCATCCTCCCCGCGAGTCAATCCCAGAATTCTGACCACCATTATCGGATTAATTTACCATACTAGTAAACCTATAAACCTACTTGAGAAAACGAGCATCCGATTCTAAACCCTAGAAACTTCAACTTAAATCAATTTCACAGTCACTTAGAATTCGATTAAAACCCTAACTGAAAGCTGTTTTTGGATCAATCGTGGTCGTGTTGACCTGTGCTATAGATCCTAAAGTAGAAGATCAGAGATTCGGAGATGGATGGATATAAACTAATAATTGAAATCAAGATCTGATGAAGAATCAATCTTACAAAGAAAGGGAGTTGCTTATGATGCAGATTACCGAAATGAGCTTGCGATGGTGATCGTCGCAGTTGTCTCCGTCGGCCACAGAGAAGTGAAGGAATGATTAAGCAGAACAACACAAACTCCCGATTTGATTGCGTTCTGATTGTGTTACCTTGTTCTCTTCTTTTACTATTTGATTATTTTCCTATTTTCTATCGGGTGCGAATCATACCAATAAACAAATTTTGAATTTGCGTATTTATTTCATATTACTCATTTGGGTTTCTATTTTCTCTATTACAAGAAAAAAAAAAGCAAATATTGCATTAATTCGAATGTATAATATGGTAGAAAAAAAAGAAGCTAAAATGCATTAATTCAAATGTATATATATGATAGAAATAAAGAGCTAAATTGCATTAATTCAAACGTATGCCCTCAGTGAGATATACGGTAGTGTAGGTAAGGTGTCTCACCTCTAAAATAGAGGTTGGAGGGTTCAAAACTTGATAATGACATGTCTAGAGTAGAATTTGATAGGTAAGAGTGTTTGGTGTTCAAAAAATTAATTAACTCAAACATATAACATTTATAAAAAGGGAATAGTTAATATGGTGTTGTTATACATCTAACCTTTGATGTGAAACACACAAAAACTACGTAGTTTTGATAAAATCCCTACAAAATTGGTTTCTTAAAAAACAGAATATCACTTTAATTCCAAACAGGGCCCCTTCCAATCTGTATTATTTTTTCTTCTATCACGTCGCTCACTTATGGCTTTTCCACAATTAAAAGAGGTGAATTCAATATCTTCTTTATTTTAATATTAATTGATCAAAACTCTTAACATTTGATTTTAGTGAAGTTACGTGTTTTCTAGAAGATGAATACTTTTCGTTTAAACAATTCGCTAAACCGAATATTGTAAACCTAGATCAAATAATTAATTTGATATAAGCATATTTGTTCAACGACGGATTGGGGAGAACGTGGAGAAAGAAAACGCATGTTTGGAAGAAGAGATGATCTAATATTTAGGGATTACTCTAATCAACACGAAGCTAAACCAATTTTGTATGGATTTTTATCAAAACTACGTAGTTTTGGTATGTTTCACATCTAAGGTTAGATGTGCAACAGCACCATATTCACTATCTCCTTATAAAAAATATCTACTAAAAATACAACTTTATATAAATAAAAAAAATCAGATGCAAATAATATGCATTACAAAAGTATTCAATATAAAAAATATGTGTTTTTAGGCAATATGATGCGTCCAAGTACAATATACTAGTCTAATATCTCGTGTGTTGCAAGGATTAAATAAAAAAAATTGAATACTTAGTAATGAAAAATTAAAATTATATCAGTATTTTTCAAAGTAAAATATAAATGAAATTATGTACAAATTATTACTTTATGAAATAAAATAATTTTAAAAATTTTTAAACTTTTGTTTTATAGAACATTTGTTTAACTGATTTGACGCAATGACGGTGATGAATTGCGGAACTAAAGATGATGAACATACGAATAGATTTTGATTTTAGTTTCATGGCCAGTTTTAAGGGTATAAAAACAATTCTTGGTTCCAATTTAATTTTATTTTGCTTTAGTTGAATAGATTAGAGATGAGATTATCACCACATTTGTGCTTTGATCTTTCAAGGGTAATTAGAGGGTGAAAAAATTTCTAACATTCCTTTGAATATGCCAACCAAATAGGAATTTCAAATTGGATTTCAATTCCAATTACGTTCCATCAAAATCTATGAACCAAACAACCTTTTAAACTATTAACTATACCCTAGTAACCCAAACTCGTTAAACCAAAATCTTAGTGGTGCCCTTCTATTTTGAGGTGGGTTCAACTCCCACTTAGCACATCTTTTTTTTTTCTTTCTTTCTTTATTTTATTGTATTGTTTTTTTACTATTTTGTCCGGTTTTATTTCTTAACCTATAAACCGGGTTTGTGTATTCATTTAGGTTGTTTTTAAAAATTTGGTTAATCTATAACATGAATCGATGTTTTTTCTTTATAATATTTTGTCTGTTTTATTTCTTTACCCATAACCCTTGTTTGTATTACGTTTTAGGATATCTTCAAAATTAAATTCATATCCGATGTAAATTAGAATATGTTGTTGGTTGTTATCTTTTGTGGTGATTACCTCATATTATGAAGTGCCTTGTGGCATTGTTTTTGTTTACTCTTTGTCCATTGTGAATCTAAAGTGTATTGTTTGATTAATAACTAGAAGTTTTTACCCGCGCGTTGCGCGGGGAATTTTGTCACGACCCCGAATTTGAAAAACATACATGATCCCGGATATTAAAAATATACACAAAAACGTTGCTGCAACTTTCATCCCAACTTAAAATCTAGAAACACCTTGTCTTTATACATGTGCACCACTACGGCAATCCAAGACCTTAAACCCAAAATGTAGACTAACATTTATATATTTATACAATAACTTAAAAAAGTTTTATCCAATTTAATATAAATAAAAGAATTTAAACAACATTTTATATTTTATGAAAATAATCTCTAAAAGATTTGTAAATAATTTAATAAATTCTTAAACACATTTTATTTAAGTTTATATATAGTTTATTTTATAAAATTTATAAGCT
>WOUH02000045.1:4630355-4669436 GCA_009936405.2 Stevia rebaudiana | reverse complement strand
TATATATATATATATATATATGCAATGATTCAATAAAAAGTTTTAAGTGTTTGTTATGTAATCCCGTGTCAGGTTTTAAGCTAGTAATAATAATAAAAGATGATAAACCAAGTACACGTCAAGGTATACTGAATAGAAACATACATAATGAAAATAAAAAACACTAAACACTATTTCATTGCTTGTATTAAAGTCTAGATTGTCTTAAAGTAAGGTTTAAACGGCCCGGTCTAAGCCCAACTGCTTGTATTAATGACTCAGGAGCTGAATTTGGCAAGATTCTATTCACCCCATGAAAAATAAGTCTAGAGTTGCCACCGAATATCAATACATCACCTGATTCCAACAAAATTTTTTCCAACTGGTTTTCATCTTTAGTATGACCATACAAGAATTCTGCAGAGTCGCCAATGGAGATGGAAACCACAGGCAATCCTTTTCTTAGACTTTTAGAGCTCTCATCGTTATCCTGCGTTCAAACAAAAACACAAAAATGAACGCTACTTCAATAACCAACAAGTGTGTCAATTGGGATTGTGTTTTACATATTACTTGTAAAATAGGAGTGTTGATAGTGATCCATCCACACTAGTACCAAAATCCTCTTTTATAAGCGGTTGAGTATTTAGTTTGTTACTTAACAACATTGAAGTTACTAGTAGATTAAATAAAACCATTTAGAGGTGTGGCATGTATGTGTAAGTAAAACCTAACCTGATGAAGGCCAAGTCGACTAGAGGCTGAATAGAAATTGACTAAACAAATGTCTGGGCACATTGAAGGAAGTTGATCGGTCAGATATAAATTGCTATCTTGAATTGCAGATTCAGCCAATAAAACATGATTATATCGAAGTGGAGGTGGTTCAGAACCATCACATCTGTACCGTTTCTTATACCTTGTTACCGGATTCCAGTTCCGACCAAAACACATCATATGTGGTCCAAGTTCAGCTCCATTTTGGTCCAGATGCTGGTAAAAACCTCCAACCTTTTGACACATATCCACTATCTCAACCTAAACGATTAGATCTTAAAACTTCACTACAACATATATAGTTTTGTAGATAATAATAATGTCACCCAGTCCCATAAAATACAAAACAATTGATACATAACAGGATTTAAAAAAATCAACTTGCTAGCAATAAAGAAATCATTTTGTTTGTTCTTCATAAGGACCAACAAAAGTGTTTGAGTCTATGAACTAAAATGTGTCAAACAATAAAAGCAAAACTAACTTTCGTTTATCGAACAAAAATGCATTAATACTTGTATAAAATTAAGAAGGTGCATTATATTAATTACCTGTCCCATGAGTGTCAGGTAATTCCTAAAGAGAACGATTCCGGGTCCAAGTACTTCCCTAGAAAATTTAAAAGTATTTCTCCACCTCTCACGCACTATGTTTCTTCTCTCCCTTGGGATGATTAAACTAAGTGGTCTTGGTTCATGTTTCTCAATGTAGTGAGGAGGAATCTCGTGATATTGCTTCGACATTCCAATTAATGGACCATGAAATACATTCTGCATTCATAAAACTCTTTAATAAATAAGCAATCCTACTTTGAGATATATAATAACAATATAATGATATCATTAACCAATTGAATATATATGATAATCACTCACCCCAAAAGATAAAGATGATACGACTGGTTTATATAATCGGTAGAAGCTTGAATAATTCATCGTCATTCTTAGCTAGTTTGTTACGACAGGTTTGGGCAGCCATGCATGCTTTAAATACGACATTTTCATTCACCATGACCTAGTGGGCCCAATCTCGAGCCCAACACATATTTGCCTCATCTATTCATAAAAACACTTTTGAGTTGTTAAAAATAAACCGTAACAAACCAACTAAGACTAATGATTTCTAACTCAAGTAGTGAGAGCGAGGTGTGGACTTGTATTCTCTCTTTAGGAGGTTTCAGATATTGCAGTGGGCAATTTTTATTAATGAGAGAAAGTGCACATATGATAAAAGTCACCGGTTCAAACCTGAGTAAGGAAGGAGGTTTACGGATGAAGTTCCCGCTTATCTAGCGGTACGGATCTCATGAAGGTCGAGGAATCGACCTTAGCTACATCGCTTTGTTCCCAGTGGCTAGCACGCGAGATCCTCTGCTGTTAAAAAATAAACAAACTAAGATATGATGTTTCACAAAAAAAAATTGAATCTACTATAATAATCGTTTTATACTAATAGAAGAGTATCTGAAATGATATTTGCCTCTTTTTTAGTGTCTTTAACTTTAGACTGACACTTGTCAACACCACATTAACTAGAGTTTTTTCCCTAAGTAATGTAAATAGAAAACTTATTTACTAAAATGGGTTATTTGAAAAGTATTTACCAAAATAAGTATATTTTAAAAACTTCATACTTTATTTTTTCTCACTCCTAATCTTATTGGATAATATATTAAGGGGTTATTTAAAACAATTTCTACTTAAAAACACCGTTGAATAGCAAAACTTTTTTAAAAAGAAGTTTAATTTTCTTAGTTCATTCAATTAGGTTGAGTCTTTTCCCAAAGTAGTGTAAATAGTAAACTTATTTACTGAAATGAGTTATTTGAAAATTATTTAACGAAATGGGTATTTTTTTAAAAACTTCATTCTTTATTTTTTTCTCACTACTAATCTTATTGGATAATATATTAAGGGGTTATTTAAACAATTTCTACTCAAAAACACTGTTAGAATAGCAAAAATTAAAAAAAAGTTTAAGGTTTCTTAGTTCATTCACTTAAGTTTTATTAACATTTTTATTTGTTTTCCAGAATAAAAATGGATTTAATATTTCATAAATATTTTTTATGAAAGTCATAAATTAATTTTAACATGACATAATCTTATCAGGATTAAGAGCATTCACATCCCGTTCTTCATTTTAATCCTTAAAATTCACTAAAAATCACTACCTTTTTCAATTAAATAATACTTTTTATACCTTTATCATTACATTTTCTCTCTCCCCACTCACAACTCCTATTAAAAAATTAATAGGGAATCATCACACCTCAAATTTTTTTCTCAAATTTACAAATTTTCTCATAATCACTCCTAAATTTTCTCTCTCCTATACTCACAACCATATTCTAAATTATACAAACCTTACTCACAAAGCTTTTAAGGAATGGGATGTGAATGCTCTAAACCTTTACGTTAATATTTTAATTTTATAGATGGAATTCAATAAAACTAAAAGCTGATGTGGAGCTTTTTTTTAGAATTTTAATGTTCTTGAGGATAAATCACTTTAATGTTCTTATAAATTTTAACCAAATCAAGGTGACATGTGTCTAAACAATTAAAAAAAACTTATTCGGTTAACTTATGTTACGAACGGTTTGGTTATGAACCTTAAAATATGATGTTCAAAACTAAACAACCGTAATGTATGGTACATCCCACATAAGCTAATTAAATAAGTGTGTTATAATTGTTTATTAAATAACTCATTTTGGTAAATAAGTTTCTTTTCTATACTAGTTTGAAAAAAAAACTCCAAAGATTGTAACATTTTGCTTTTTTACTGTTGTTGGATTTGAAGCCCAAAACCGCCTCAACCCACCAACTTTTAAAGGTGTTTGCTTAATCTAGTATTGTTATTGTACACCGGGGAGATACATGGTTATATGATAGAGACCGATTCGAGATGGTCAATCTCCCAATGATTTAGTCTTTTATAGTAGGCAAACACTCCCAAAAATTTAAGACTAAGAATAATATATAAACTTGTTTCAGTTTTCTTCACACCCTTTAAAAATGAAACTTACAACCTTTAAATATGCAAAACAAAAGTTAACTACTACTACCTAACATAAAGGAAACATGGAGAACATGGCTTAAACAAATTAACATGAAAATAATAATAATATAAGAAATTGCAATGATGGTGATCGTGGGCTTCATGGTCAGGTATGCATCATTATAATACAAAGGAATTTTTTGGTGGGAAGCGTAAGATGAATTCCTGTCTATTAATTTAAGAGCATTCACATTAGAGTCTTTAAAAATTATATGAGTGGGTTCTTTATATTATAAAGATTGGTTGAAAGTGGTTGTGAGAAGAAAAATATAGAGAAAAACTGATGAAACTAGTAAATATAGAGAAACAATTTTGTGCTGGTTAAAAGTTTAAGGAGTTCTTGATAAGAGATGATGATTTAATGAATGAGAAGATCATACAAAAATAGATTGGTAATGTGAAGGATTATTATGATTCTTCTAACAAGATAATGAATCAATTAGAACTTCCACAAAAAGGGATACGATAGTGGGTCCATGACACTTCAGGTGCAAGAGCCATGGGAACTCGATGAAAGTGCAATGAATAATTGAATATTAATTTGATGCTGGTTGCATTTATGAAAAATTAAAAGGTTGTTTGTTGCTGGTAGACTTCTTTCAAGGTCAAAGCAAAATAAAACAAAAGTTTTATTCATGGTAAAAATTAAAATGTTGGTTTGGATCTTAATTTACATACACAAACACCGTGTTGCAATTTTCGATTGTTTGAAAGAGGTACTAATAGAAACAAAACCTACTTCTATATATTATAAAGATTGCAAACCTAATAATCTAATTCAATTGCATGTCCATATACAAACCCCACGATCAAACACATGTAGAGCAAACTAATTAAACATTAAAGCATAAAAGCGTGGTACATATTCCAACAAGCATAAAAAAAACACGTAGAGAAGAACAGTGGGGAGTTTCATGGACAGGATTTTGACGGTTTAAAACTTTAAATGTGAATATCAGTAAATTAAATACAAATAATTAAAGAATGACGAAAAAAACCCTTTATTTAACGTTTTCAGTTAGTAAGGTTAGACTTGAGGGCCAAAATAGTTATATATGTAAACGACATGGGCTTATATGTTATAAAATTCTTTTTTGGGCTAAAACAGTTAAAAGAGGAAAACGACAAGGGTCAAAACCGTAATTCACTCTATCTTTAATTTGAGTATGGTGTCGATTTGTTTTTTTTCGATTTTTTTTACGTATCCGTATTTTTTGTGTTTGGAGCGTCGTTTTTACTCAGTTAAGTTTGGTCCGTATTTTTAGTTATATGGTACGTTTTTTTTGTTCTTTTGTCCGTATTTTTTTTTTCTTTGGTCCATCATTTTTTTACCAGCTTTTTGTTTGTGAATAAATAAGTTGTAGAGACCGGTCCGTATTTTTATACCTTTGGTCCATCATTTTTTACCAACTTTTTGTTTGTGAATAAATAAATTTTAAGCATCAGTCCGTGTTTTGTTGTATGTGGTCCGTGTTTTTTTTTCTTTGGTCCGTATTATTTACCCGGTTTGGTCCGTCAAAATATATAAAAATTAGGTGCATGTTTTTTTCTTACATTCATACCCTTTCGAAAATGACACGTGACGCATCATGGTGCCTTCTTATGCTTCTCACACTTCATCTCCCTTGTACGTTAACCATTCCATGTCGTATACTGGACCACAAAATCGTAAAAACAAAACAAAAATGTACATTATTGTGTTTGTATATAATCACGAGAGATCATAAAATTGTGTTTTTTCTTGTTATTAATAGTTTATGTCTCTAAAGATGAGTTATATGAAATTATAATCATGCATGCGGTTGAGTCACTCGTATCATTATAGTTAAAACTTAAAACTTATTGATAGTTAAGACGAGTTATCCATTTCTAAAGCCCAATATCTTGACATTTTTTGTTTAAAAGCCTAGACTCAAAAAAACCACTATCTAGTTATTAATCTAGTATATATTAGCATGTGTATGTAATATGTAGATTTGTTAAATTAGAAAAAAACATGCAAAGACTCTAATGTTGGGAGTAGATGGACTTTACTAAAAGTCTAAAAAATTATGAAGATTGGTAAAACTCTTTAATTTTCTTTTTGAATATTGTTTTTTTTTTTTTTATGTAAGACTTGATGATGTACTATTGTTTTAATTTATATTTTTATCTTACCGTTTAGTATATGCATTATTAATTACTAAGTAATCGTTTGCGTTTTTTTTTAATAAAAAAATGAATACATCTATCACTTTCTAATATAGTGTTACAAAATAACACATATGTTATTTAGGAAAAGTTGTTTTATGTGAAAGTACTATTCACATAATAACGTTATATTAAACACGAGATGCAATATTTTGATGCTACACTAATAATGAATGCACATGATACAATGATTTAATTCCACTACAAAAGATTGTAACAATTTAATAATATTTTATGTATTTGTAGATTTAGTTTACCTAGGTTGTAAAATTGCTAGACACGTGTAGGACATTAGCATATCAACAAGCTATTGATTGGATTATTGAAACTTTTATATGTAACTTTGTAACTTACATAGATACACAGAGAGAGATTTTATATAAGTTTTGATCGATATTGACTGGTTAACCAATTTCCCACTCCACGATGATAGTGAGCTGCTAACGATTAATATTGATTTTACCACTTCATGTGGTTTGTGTAACCATGTATCACCGGTAAATGCTCGTTTGTGAAGAAACAATAAAAACATTTTATAATCATGTTCTCTTAATGTTGTAACTCAAGAATATTAGCATTATGTTGTTGGTAAGTTATCACGGGGGAGACTAAAACCTTCAGACTATACGATGCGCCCGGTTAAGTGGGGGCTTGAGTGAGTGTGTCACGTAGGGGAGAGAGTGACTTACTTGGGTGAGTGAAATGGTGAAAATGCTCAGGTGAGTGGGGGCTTCAGTGGGTAAAAATAGAAGGTTGATGTGGTTGTTTTGTGATTGGTAGGATGGTAATGTGAGATATTGTGATTGGTTAGAAGATAAAAAAAGAAGCTGATCACACCCATGGCTGCAATCAAGGCGTGCCCCCATAACGCCCAGGAAATCAAGGGGCGGGGCGGTGTAGCGGCTTGGGTGGGGGCGTGACCCGGGCCACTCACCTGGCACACCGGATAGCCTCGTAATATATAAGGCTCTGAACAATATTATAAAATAAAAGACATTTTTTGTTGTCTATAAGTAGAGGTTTAGAACAACATTAGAGAAGACACTTTTTGTTGTTATAAGATCGTGGAGTGCACGTCGCAAGGGGGGCGGGCGTTTTTGAGGCCAATCACGCCCAGCAAACCGCCTCTCTAGGCGTGGTTGGGGTGTGGTGGTGGTCAAAGTGGTTGGAACCAAGGGTGTGATGGGGGTTTGATGATTTTTTTTTTTTTCAACCACTCATAATAAAACAATTCACAATCTTACAATTGTAATACATCATCTCACCCTCCAACTTTTTACCCACTCATACACTCACCAACAATGCATTTTCACCGAACACAACACCAAGTGGTTGTACACGTGGCACAACCACTCACACTTCTAACCACTACGTATACCTCATGGTGCAAGTATGATTGTGCATTACACGTGTATCGTGTATCGTGTATCAAGTATCTATATTCAACACTTCAACCAATTTAGTGATATATATTATTTACTTTGAGATTTATGAAATGTGAACAACATTCCTAAACATATGATGTAGCTACTTGAAGTCTTGAACAAAGAAGTTGTGCTAATCTCACGCTAGCAAACTCCTATAACTATCAATAAGTGTAAGCGTCTAATAATATGGTTAAAGCTACACTCAGACTTATTATCGCTCGTATGAGTAATTAACACAAACACTATGAAGTATGAACCGATCAGGAGCAACGATTGATCTTGCTTTTGATTGTTGTTACCGCCTACTTCCCACTAACTAATTTTAAAGGCGATGTATCCACTAATCTAGTATTGTTATTGTACCCTACACTACAAAATCATAAAAACAAAAACGTACATCATTGTTTTTTGTATTATAATAATCACGATAAATCATAAAATTGTCTTTTTCGAGTTATTGATAATTTATGTCTTTAGGGACGACAAGTTATATGGAATTTTATTCATCTATCCGGTTGACTCCTACATTTTACTACAATCTCATGAAATTTTATTCATGTCATACCAAAATTACATGACAAAGATTTCTAACTAATGATTTATAGTTTATAGGATAAATCATAAATAAAAACTATAATTTACTAAACATGGAAAATACATATCTTTTTTAAACACGTAATCACGGACTACGGGTATAAAACGACAGACCGTGATATGTAAAAATTTCCGATCATCAAATACACTAAGATCGTTCCTCTCTTTTATGTTTGTTTGCTTTATCAAAATCCGTAGGAAAAGTAAGTTCTTGGTTTATTATATTGTCCAGTGACTTAGTATAAAATTACAATGTAGTAATGGTTTCATGCTGCATACAACACAATACCAACTTGTTTAGGTTCATCAGCACTTCACATAGTTCCCCTTTTCCACCACTTCAGACAAGCACACGTGTCAAAACCGTTTAACTTTAACGAATCATAAACCGTTAAGTTTTAATAATGTCAATGATTTTAGTGTTATCAAGGCCATGTTAGTTTAAATGGATTTATTTAAGACCAAGTGATCGAAGTTCGAATGTATATTAATATTAGTTAAGAGGTGTAGAGTGCACACCCAATCAAGACTACGCTAACTTCGGTACTTTTTTTTAACAACCAAGTAAGAATTTCACTATCAAAAGTCCAAACCTAGCAATGAGCTAGAAGAGACCACATTACATTGAGACATGAAACAGTTACATCATTACACCGATTTCATCAGAATTTAACCATTTACCCAGTCTAATGTTTTCATTTCCGCCTTATGTGTAAACCATAAGAATGTAGTCTCTAGTGTCACGGGCTTTGATACAGATTGTCACATAATACACACTCGTTCTTTAAAAATTCTTTCGCCTTATCCTATTGAAATATCGTATACATGCAAAATACTTTAAGATGGAAGCGAATTCCATACACGATGCAAAAAGCTAACAAGAGAAACTAAATAATAAACAATATCAGCAAACAACATGTAACCATAACTACATTAAGGTTTCAAGATTTAACTAGCACAAAGCAACAATTCATAATGACCATGTTTAGTTATGATACAAAAACTTTTTTCACACGATGCAACGCATTACTAGGTAAGAGGAACACATTTAAGCTCCATTTGCAACACACCCTTTTCAACATTTTGAAGTCTTAAAGCAATTTCTTCTTTCACAATTCCTTTCGAAATTGTGATAACACCATCTTTGCTTTCAACATATTTTCTATGTCGCAATGCTGACTCATCGATTTCAGAATTCTCATATGCTTTAGCAGTAGAAGCCAACATCTGGGTATCGATCTCAGCATCACCCATAAAAACATTAGCTTTGAATGTATCTATGTCATAAACAATTTGCAACATGATATGATTCTATTAGTAAAAAGTAGTTGATTTATTAGAAAATGTTATTATGATAATGTAGAGTTTTCACTTACCACTTTCAATGGAGGGGTGTTGTTAGGAATTGATAATATCAGTTTTTCGTTCCACACGGGATTAAGGTTGCTCTTTATAACCCGTGTCTTAACTGACTACATCAAATCTTACAGTTAATATTGTTACTTTTAACAACCATGCTTTCATTAGGGGCAATTTTATATGGGGAGGATTCACTAAAGTACAATTTTGCTTAAAAACATAAAACTAAACTATAGCAAAAAACAAAATATAGTACAAAAAAAAAAATTCAGTACAAATAAATATTCGGCATAAAAAAAGTTCAATACTAAAAAAACAAAAATTCAGTACAAAAAAACAAAAATACAACGTAAAATAACAAAAAAATTCAGTACAAGAAATTAAAAAAAAAAAGTACAAAAATAGGTGTTTTTAAGTTTTAGGCAAAACTGTGTTTTTATTTGATCTTATCCCATTTTATATATACCCTGAAAACATACATAATATCATATCTATCTAACAAAAGATTTAACAGAATATATATCCATTTAAGTTGCTTAAAATTTTATGATTAATCATTTCATTATACAGCTTAAATATAGTCTAAACTCTTATATATTGTTTTACTTATTTTATAACAAAATTTTAGTGATGGTCCAAAAAGGTTTGCGGGTCACCCATGACCCGTCCCTGCTTGGCCCCACCCCCTGGCCCGTTTTGACCCATGACCCATTAACAGCTATTAAATCAAGCTAAAAGACAAAGAACACAAACGATTACCATAGAAGTACTTTTTTTAGTAATTTTATTTTCAGCTTCTTTTTTCTTCCAGCTGTGGCGAAATGCTACTATGCGTGCGAACGTTATTTGCATTCTTTTTGTCCATAAAATTTGATTGATATGGTCCAATTTCTTTATTGGAGTCCAAAAATTCTTGCATCTCATATTTTCTCCTGATTAAATAATAGAGAAATTTACTAATTAATAATTGGTCAAACCGGATTAATTTACCTGATAAAGTCAAACCGTTCATCAATTGAAGAATCTGCTTTGAATTTTTTTTCATTTTTTCAGGAATTGTGGCTTCAAATCTTGAATCCACCACAATTTATTACAGTATTTACTTCTTCATGTGTCCATTCATCTAAATTCACTGATAACACGTGTATGCAAACACTTTTACCGAATTAATACACAAACCGACTACGGTCCATTTTAATATTAAAAAATAAAAAATATAATCCGCACTTTTGATATATGAACACCCATGCTTCTATGTGCTCTTGAACATTTAATGTAGATAAATGCTCCAAAGCTTACAGATCTGTTCACCAAAGCATATATCTTTCGATTGCTACATATTATATGAAAGATAAAGCTAAAAATTGCATACATATATTAATCAAATAAATGAAGAATTAAAATAATTGTGATGTATGCGATGCCATATATGGGCTTAACACTTACATCCATTTTCCCCGATTCAGAGATAAAACCAGCCAGCTTTTCTTGTGGGTCTAAAATGAAAAAAAAAAATAAAATAATAATAATAAAATCATATTACATGAGGAAAAACTAATTATAACTTGATCAGTATAACTTATATCGTAAATCACAGCACATATCATCACAGCAAATAGGTATAAAGTATAAACACATTATTTAGTTTGCCCGATTGATGATTTACACGAGTCATTTTTGTGAAAACAAATGAAAAGACGGTTAGTTGGCAGTGAGTTTTAAAGAATGGGAATAAACTAAGTGAAAGGGCGAGTTTGTCCAAACAAGCGGCTCCATTTTTCTTTATTTTCTAAACATAAGAGGTCATAGAGGGACGATCATGTGATGATAGTGTAGTTATACCATCTAGCATTAAATCAAGGTGAGTATGTATAGTTAATTAGGAATTATAGAGTGATATAGATTTTCATATACATTTGAACATAAGTCTGAGTTAGTTCCATTCTTTGTTCATTTTAAGTTTTAACATCACAAAGTACATCCTTATAATTTCGCTATAATGCATCAATCATCACCAATTAATCATGGGAAGTCTGAAACCCTTGAAATTAAGATTAATTTCTGTATCCATAGATGATTTATTACTTACTTGTGTTTTTAACAGTAAGTAAATTGTCTTGCTTCAAGTAATAACTTATTATTAAGATGTAATTATAAACCATTTAGGACTTACAAACCAGGAATCTCATTATTAAATTATTGAAACATCTTTATGGATAACTATGATCCGCAAGAATGAGCTACTTGACATAAAATGACGTGAGCAGCTTGGTTATTTTTAATCATTAAACTGTTTGTAAGATACGCATTAAAACTTGTACGTTTACATGGATTTGCTGTATTTTACGATTGCGGTTGTAACCGTATCTGTGTATCACTCAACCACGAGTGTAATCCCTCCACCTATCAAGTAAGGCCACGTGGCACTCCGAAACAGAATTTGCGACTTCCTTCTCCCGCCAACAAAAGCATGATCAATTTTCCCCAAATCTAACATCCTTTTCTATATCTGTATCTATATATAATCTCGTTTTTATCATCTCTGAAGAAGATCATCGTCTCCAAATATCTGTATCAGGTGATTCATTTCATCTATCTTAGATTGAAACACCATTTTTTCTGCATTTCTTCATGCTCAGCTGAGGTTGGAGTTTAGATTTATCTATTTGCGTGCAGTGTTAGAATCAGAGATTCAGTTTTATTCTGTTTTTAGGATTTCAGATTACGTTTTGTTTAATGTTTACAGAGCATGAATGTTCAATGAATTTGTCATCATTTTCGTAGCTAGATTTCATCGATGAAATTGAAATTCTGATTCTGCTTCTCGTTATGTGCAATCGAACTCTGTTTATCTCTCATTTTGCGTGTTCTATACCGAGTTGTAACTTGAGGCGATGTAGTTTCTTCTGCTTCTATTGAAGCTTTGTTTCTCTGTGAATTCATGCTCAGCTGAGGTTGGAGTTTCGATTTATCTATTTGCGTGTTGTGTTAGAATCAGAGATTCAATTTTAATCTGTTTTCAGATTAAGTTTTGTTTAATGTTTACAGAGCATAATTGTTGAATGAATTTATCATCACTGTAGCTAGATTTCATCGATGAAATTGAAATTTTGATTCTGCGTCTCGTTTTGTGCAATCGAACTTTGTTTATCTCTTAATTTTGTGTGTTCTATACCGAAATGTAACTAGAGGCGATTTAGTTTCTTCTGCTTCAATTAAAACTCTGTTTCTCTGTGTAATTCTTAATTCTCATAATAAAATGTAAGCCTAGGGTTCCTTTTGTTATCTTCAATCGGATTCTCTAAGTGATTGTTCATGTTCATCACAGGATACAAGTTCAGATCATTAGCTGCATTGCCTTCAACCGGAGCTCTTCTCGGCTTAGTTCGTCATACTCTTCATTAAAAACTAATTTCAGGTAATCAGTTTTGCTATCTTCAATAAAATTTCGGTTTCGCTTTGTAACTCATCATGCAGTTTCACTTAACATTGAAAGTTTTTAGAATTTCAGATGACGTGTATGTTATTGAAAGTTTTTAGAATTTCAGATGATGTTCGTAATGTATGTTATATACAGAGTGACATTGTGAGAATGCTAAAGTTACTTTCATAATATTATGTATATGAGAATTAGAAGAGTGACTGTTTTATGAATTTCAAGCCTCGATTTGCATTACAGCTTTAATTAGAGGTCTTCCGGATAATATATAGATCCTAGTGGTGTATCTGATATTCTAGTTCTAGTTGTAATTTGCCTACACGTGTTTAGATCAAATCTTGTATACACAGATTGCTAATGCTGATTGAAATATATGATAATTCTGTATTGAAATTTGGATTACAATTTCAACTGTAGAAAACAAAACAAATTCTATAAATGGCCTTAGTTCTCAATTCTCATATTGAAATGGATCATATCTGTTGGGCCAATCTGAATCGTTAGACTGTTGGGCCAATCTGAATTGTTTGACTGGTTCATCTACACTTATGTACTAAAATTATTTTAATATATTATCAACTAGATGGCGTCACAACTTTTTAAGTTGAGACTTAGACAAGCCTTAGTTTGTGCAAAAAGAGCGTTTTTCACCAAAAACGACAAAGCGGTGGTATTCAATGACCCGGAATTGAAGTTTTCTCATCTCTCAGCCATTGAGATCGGAACTGCAACAAACATCAAAATCTATTCACAAACAAAGCTTGGTATATTTTGTTTAATTGGAATCATTTGATAATTTAATTTTTTAATTTATAACTCTTTTTTTTGCCACATACAGCTGACTTTACCGGCCTAGCCCGAAGAGGTGGCGGTTTTCATTTTACAAGTTTGAAAGATCTCAAGGCCGACATCAGCTACGGGTTTGATCTTCAGACTGCCCTCGCAGACTGTAATTTGACAGATTTTAACAGGTTCATTTTGTTGGACCCAAACTATGGGTCCACCGAAAAACCAAATGATCCCATGAGAATTTTGTAAGCCAAAATAACTTAGATATAAATTATACTTAAATTGCCTTTGAACTAATAATACTTTTACTATTGTAGGCGTGTAAGGACAGAAATCAGAACTTTTATGGATGCTTTAAACAAAAGCGGCGCTTCGGGCGAGGCATACATAGCCGCCACGGGTAAAGATTTTGTATACTGGTGCATGCATGAAGAAGCAGAGTTGGCAAATTTACGAGTATTGGAAATTCCAGAGGTAACATCCACGGGTAACTTGATTCTTAACCCGGTGGATGTTAATGCTAAGGGAAAGCACCTCCGACTATTCATTTCCAGGTTCAAGGTGGCACCACCCCCCAAAAAGTGAAAGCCAAAGTAACAATAAGAAGTCAAAGTATTTGTTTCTAGTGTTGAAGTTGGGTCAAAAGAGTGAAAGAATGTATCTCTTGTTAAAAAAAGATTAAATTTCTGTTTTTCGCTAAAAGGATTGTGTTTATAATTTTGTGATTTTCTTAAAAATTGTCGAAAAGAAAAAAGGACGAAGAAGCATTTATAGCTTCGTAACTATATTATGGATCATCAACCATGAAAAAATTTAGTAGTCTCTGACATTTGAATTATATATATTGTTAGAGCATGAGAACCACCGTGAGATGCGATCGTTCACGCGACTGCATGAAAGTGGTCACGGTCATCATCGTCAGACCTCACCACCACCAACACTCTCCCACCGAACCGCCACCGTCGATCAGATTTGTGTTAAACTGAGTAAACACTGATCGGTGGCCGAAGGCGGCATAGTAGCGGTGGCAGACGAAAGAGGGGGTAGAAGACAGTTTGTGGTGATGGTGTCTTAGTAACCGTACCACCAAAAGTTTCAGCTTGCATCCTCTCTGGATCATCTGTCGCTGCACCACCAAAAGTTAACCGGAAAATCAGTCGTCGCCGCATCCTATAACACTCTCCTCTCTGTTTCTCTTGTCTCGATCGATCTATCCATTAGGTAATACTTCTCCATTTCTTCCTTCTTGACGTTTATCTACACTTCTTCCCATTTCCGACTCAAGGTCTTTAACGTAGGAGGCTAGATGATTTTTTTATATGAGTATACAATAACATACGTAAATATGTATATAATATCTGTTTGTCGTAAACGATATTAGGAACACTTGATATATAAGGCAACCACATGTTCTTTTAGTTGTTACACAACCTCACTAGTACTAACACCAAATTATAGTATCTGTTTGTCGTAAACGATTTTAGGAACACCTGATATATAAGGCAACCACATGGAAAAACCGGCCACATGGTTCTTTTAGTTGTTACACGCTTCATTTTTTTTATATTAAAATACATTTTCATGTTCCTTAAATTTTAAATGTTCTACAACGTAATTATTTCTTCATTTTCAGTTATACCGTTGTATAATTTTTTTCAATGCTTTATTATTAAGAACTGAATTGCCACAAACGCACTTCTCTATACACATTTAACATGCCAATGTCACGCTAGAACGAACGGCGCCAACATCAATTATAGATAAAGCTACTAGAGTGTGTGCATAGGTTAGATAATAATTATTGTACCTCTAAATTATTTTCCACCAATACGTACGAACATATAGTAGAGATTGTGTCTCACTTAAGTATGATTTAGGTAATGGCCTTAGACTGGCTTGATTAAACATGGTAAGCACCGTTTATTTTGAAGGCAACATTTCATTGGCATATGACATGATAAAACTTACACAATATCACAAATTTCAAAAGATGAAAGATAGAAAACCTTAAACGGTTAGACGTCATATACATCTAGAAAAACAAGAACGTAAGCATTATCAAAATTTTCTAAGAGTAAGGTTTAGATAACCCAAATCTAAAAATGTCTTAAAGTAAGGTTTATACGACCGGATCTAAGCCTGGTTTCTGCAAATAACTGACTAGGAGTTGTATTTGGCACGATTCTCCTCACCCCGTGAAAAATATGTCTAGACTTGCCACCGAATATCAATACATCACCTGATTCCAACAAAACATTGTCTAACTTGTTTTCATGTGTAGTATCGCCATAACAGAATTCTGCAGAATTACCAATAGAGACAGATACCACAGGCAATCCTCTTGTGAGACTATCAGAGCTCTCATCACAATCCTATATTCAAACAAAAACACATAAAAAAAAAACTCTCCCCTTTCAAATAATTCAACAAATGGCAGAATTTATCAAATAAATTAAGTTAAGAATAAAGTACGTTGATATTGTACTCTATAGCACAACAATAGATGTATAATCATTTGTCACATAATTCTCCAAAATGAAAGCGTATCAAGTTTGAATGTAGTGGTGTATGAACCCCAATGTGAAAAGATAAGCTGGCAACCTATCACACTTACATTGGGTGTGAACACCATTCAATACAAGGCGTGATGAATTATGAAATTTCGTCGTGTGACCTCGGCTCGACCAAAATAAGAGAACCATGAAATTTTTATAATTACCAGTAAATAACTTACATCAACATCCATCTTTTTACATATTACACGTTACAAACATTTTAAATATAAGTTTCTTAAATTTAGTTGGTAATTATACTTAATTAAAGAAGACTCAAATTTAAAATTTGACTAGAGTAAAAATTGTGGTTTTCATCTCTGAGATTTACAATACTTAAAATTTTCAATCCACCCTTAACAGTTTTTGTACATAACGTATTAAGTCTTAATAGTTTTCGTAATTAAACCCTTAACGAAAACTGTTAAGACTTGAAACGTTAGAGACGAAAACTGTAAAGACTTGAAACATTAGGAACGAAAATTTTATAAATTTGAAACGTTTGAGACAAAAATTGTTAAGAATTTAAACGTTAGATACGGTTTTCATACGGTGGATTGAAACTGTTAAGTATTGAAAATTTCAAAAATAAAAAGTACAGTTTACTCTTTTAAATATATAAGATAGATACTTAAATAGAAAATAACAAATTTAAATGATTTGCTAATTTTTTTACTCACACCCACTAATCGCTGATCACTCAACGCCTATATGACATGTGGTCATGGCCCTTCTCATCTTATTGTTATCATAGCCTAATAAACAATATAATACTACTTCACGTACTACCCCTTCCCTTGATTTCTGCTTCCAACTTTGATCAACTTTTTATTGGGTGCAAGATGACAAAACATAACAGGCTAATGCGAAAAAACTCATTTGAACTTTTATCAAATTTACATGTGCGTGACAGGTTATAGAACAACATCACAACCTTAAACTTTTAAAGTAAATTAAAAATATTATTGAAAAAAGAACAAAGTCTACGATCATTTTACGTGAAAGTCAACCTCTAAGAAGAAATAGGGTTCAAAAGTCAAAAGCTAACAAACATTTAAATAATAAATAGTAAAACTAACCTGATGAAGGCCAAGTCGACCAGAACATGATGAATAGAAATTGGCTATACAAATATCGGGGCACATTGAAGGAAGTTCATCCAGATGGCCTTGGGCGTCTTGAACTGCGTTTTCTACCAATGAAATAAATTCATATGGAAGCGGTGGCGGTTCAGAACCATCACTTCTGTAACGTTTCTGATACCCAGTTATTGGATCCCAGTTTCGACCATAACACATCATCTCTAGTTGAAGTTTCACTCCATTTCGGTCACTAGGCTGGTAAAACCCCCAGGGACCCATGGCCCCTTTTTGACATATATTCACTATATCAACCTAAAAGATTAGATTTGCGTCAAAAAGAATTCTACTCTTCCATTCTAACATATATGTAAATTAATTAATTTCTAAAAATGAATTATATATTCTTGAAAAGGAGAGAATCATCATTTGTCTTGGTTTTTTCTAGTGATTTGGCATAAGAGTAGTAGTAACAAGGGTACTTACTAATTTTACTTTAACTTTAAAAATTGAAACAATTATTTATACCATAAAGTAATTATTCCTAATAGGCTATACGTAAAGTCGTAAACATGCAAAAAAAAATATTTTTCTGGCAATACATAAATCCACGTATTTTTTTCCTAACCAAAGTGCTTTCAGGAAAAAAAAAAAACAAAAGTGCTACAAATGTTTCTCCTTCACAGTCCTATCAATTACTTCAAGCATTTGTAATTTCAACCTTGACAACAAAGGCTATCAACAAACAATGGCATTCCATAGTTGATATATGTTTTAATGGTAAGGTTCAAATTTATTATAGGAAGGTAGAATGAGCTCAATCGGGTCCGTTTGATACCCTTCCTACGCCTCCTAACTATAAGGATCCTTCTTAGCATAATCTCACCCTATGTTTTGAAAGTATGGCATATAACAATGTTTTTAATGTTTAAGGACTAGCCAAGTAGAACATGCCATGTATTTTTCGTATTTGAGTGCATAGCAAGATAATTATAGCATCAAATATAGAAGAAGGTCGGTCCATACCTGGCCCATGAGGCTGAGGTAATTCTTAAAGAGAATCATTCCAGGCCCAAGTATTTGATGAGAAAATGTAATATTTCTCCACCTATCATACACCATGTTTCTTCTAGCCCTTGGGATGATTAAACTAAATGGTTCTGTTTCATCATGAGGAATGTCGTGATACTGCCTCAACATTCCAATCAAACGACCATGAAATACATTCTGCATTAATTACACAACCCTTTGTAATAACTAATAAGCATGCAAATAATATGACATGAGCACGTATTTAATTACCGTTTTACTGCGTATAAAAATAAATATATATAGCGGGAAGGAGGTTGCAAAAAACACAAAACACAATTTACCGATTCAAACAGCATGAATATGCATGCATGTAACCAGACCTTTCGATTTTTGAAATAAAATCCTAATTTTGAGGTAGAACTTGAGAAAACTAAGAAGAATAAAAATATAATGATATCGTTAACTAAAGGAATATGATAATCGCTCACCCCACAAGATAAAGATGAAGATACAAAGGGTTTAATTAACCGGTTGATCAAGCTGGAATGATTCATCGCTATGAGTTTGTTTCGACTTGATTTGGTGACAAGCTAGGGCAGGCATGGTTTAAATACATCTTCATTCCCCCTGACCCAGTGGGCCCAATCATGAGCCCAACACATATTTGAAATTTTGAATCACATCGTCTATCCATAATAAGAGAATTAAAAAAGAGGAAGATGTGACTAAAAAAACAAAAGGCATGCGTTTTTTTATAAAATTTGATTTTGAAAAGTTCACTAATTAAAACACTTTATAAAGCTTTAATTTTTATTCTTTTTAAATGAAAACTCTTTAAAAAATATTTTTAGAGTTTTATTTATAAGGGGAAAGTTCATACGAAACCACGTCCTCGTGTGAGAACAATAAACACAACTTAATATACTTCAAATATTTCTCACTTCTTCATACGTTATTATTTTTTAAAATGAATTGCACAATTAAATCATAAATTTTCTCATCTGTCACGAATCATGTTGCAATCAACATCTAATTCTGATTCTTATAATTTATATTTATCATGTTTTATAAATTTAATAATCAGGATTCAATCAACATTCATAAAAAATTCTCGAGGAAGACGCACATTGCGTTTCATAGGACACGACGATTGTGGTTACTGACAGAATGCCAATCGCTAGTACAAAGATAACTAATCCGTGCAACTATCAAAGCATGTTTTACAATCATATTTTTATCTAATTTTAATGGTTAAGAGAAAAATCAAGGTGCTCGTGGTAGCCTAGTAGTAGACTTGCACCCAGTTAGAAAGCTCAAGCTTGGCTTGTGTTTTTTTTCCTTCCAGCAGAAAAGTTGAGCTCAAACTCAGCTCATAAAAAACGTTCGATCCACGAGCCAAGCTACGAGCCGACTTGTGTTTTTACACATTAATATAAAAATAAAAATACATTTTTAACACATATAAAATGCATACTTTTGTAAGCAGATGGTTCACGAGAAAACCGTTTTTTATGCGAGTGCCAAAAAACCATACTTAATTCAACTTCAAACATTTCTCATTTTTTTCATTCGTTCTTATTTTTTAAAACGGTTTGCATCATTAAATCACAAATATTATCCTCCTTCAAACGAGTATAATGAGCTATGTCAAAAGAATAAAAAAACTCGCGTCGTATGTTGTAGTATATTACATATATGTAGTATACATGTAGTATAAATTTTTTATTTTTTTTATTTTGAACGGAAACTTGTAATATACTTAGATACATAAAAAAACAAAAAAAACACTTATATAAAATGCGTAAAGTAGCTTAAAGTATTAAAATATATTAATTATCATCATAATGCATATGTGTCGTATGACTGTCATACTGCATATATGCAGTATACATAATTAGATGAAAAAAATAAGAAAAAACAAAATAAATCTCTTATAAAAAACGCAAATATAGATTTAAAGAAGTATAATTTGTAAATAATCATCATACTGAATATATGTAGTATTAAATTTTCATAACGTAATTGTGTTTTCCTTTTTAATATAGCTTCATTATACTAGTTTGAAATAGGAAAAAATTTTGATTTTTAATGATACAATTCGTTATAAAAAATAATAACGTATAAAGAAATAATAAATGTTTTAAGTGTATTAAATTATGGTTTTTTGGTTCTCTCACGAAAAAGTGGTTTCGTAAGAACCTTCCCATATAAACGAGTACTTTTTATAATAAAATAGTGTTTCCTATAAATTTCTTGAATAAAAAGATATATGAAAGGTAATTGTATTTATATACATTTATTATATATATTTTTATATATAAAGATAATATATTTGGTTTAAAAATCAAATCGAGCCAAGAGCGGAGCTACGAGCCACGCCACGAGCCGAGCTCAGAAGAACACCAAGTGGTTGTACACGTGGCACAACCACTCACACTTCTAACCACTACGTATACCTCATGGTGCAAGTATGATTGTGCATTACACGTGTATCGTGTATCGTGTATCAAGTATCTATATTCAACACTTCAACCAATTTAGTGATATATATTATTTACTTTGAGATTTATGAAATGTGAACAACATTCCTAAACATATGATGTAGCTACTTGAAGTCTTGAACAAAGAAGTTGTGCTAATCTCACGCTAGCAAACTCCTATAACTATCAATAAGTGTAAGCGTCTAATAATATGGTTAAAGCTACACTCAGACTTATTATCGCTCGTATGAGTAATTAACACAAACACTATGAAGTATGAACCGATCAGGAGCAACGATTGATCTTGCTTTTGATTGTTGTTACCGCCTACTTCCCACTAACTAATTTTAAAGGCGATGTATCCACTAATCTAGTATTGTTATTGTACCCTACACTACAAAATCATAAAAACAAAAACGTACATCATTGTTTTTTGTATTATAATAATCACGATAAATCATAAAATTGTCTTTTTCGAGTTATTGATAATTTATGTCTTTAGGGACGACAAGTTATATGGAATTTTATTCATCTATCCGGTTGACTCCTACATTTTACTACAATCTCATGAAATTTTATTCATGTCATACCAAAATTACATGACAAAGATTTCTAACTAATGATTTATAGTTTATAGGATAAATCATAAATAAAAACTATAATTTACTAAACATGGAAAATACATATCTTTTTTAAACACGTAATCACGGACTACGGGTATAAAACGACAGACCGTGATATGTAAAAATTTCCGATCATCAAATACACTAAGATCGTTCCTCTCTTTTATGTTTGTTTGCTTTATCAAAATCCGTAGGAAAAGTAAGTTCTTGGTTTATTATATTGTCCAGTGACTTAGTATAAAATTACAATGTAGTAATGGTTTCATGCTGCATACAACACAATACCAACTTGTTTAGGTTCATCAGCACTTCACATAGTTCCCCTTTTCCACCACTTCAGACAAGCACACGTGTCAAAACCGTTTAACTTTAACGAATCATAAACCGTTAAGTTTTAATAATGTCAATGATTTTAGTGTTATCAAGGCCATGTTAGTTTAAATGGATTTATTTAAGACCAAGTGATCGAAGTTCGAATGTATATTAATATTAGTTAAGAGGTGTAGAGTGCACACCCAATCAAGACTACGCTAACTTCGGTACTTTTTTTTAACAACCAAGTAAGAATTTCACTATCAAAAGTCCAAACCTAGCAATGAGCTAGAAGAGACCACATTACATTGAGACATGAAACAGTTACATCATTACACCGATTTCATCAGAATTTAACCATTTACCCAGTCTAATGTTTTCATTTCCGCCTTATGTGTAAACCATAAGAATGTAGTCTCTAGTGTCACGGGCTTTGATACAGATTGTCACATAATACACACTCGTTCTTTAAAAATTCTTTCGCCTTATCCTATTGAAATATCGTATACATGCAAAATACTTTAAGATGGAAGCGAATTCCATACACGATGCAAAAAGCTAACAAGAGAAACTAAATAATAAACAATATCAGCAAACAACATGTAACCATAACTACATTAAGGTTTCAAGATTTAACTAGCACAAAGCAACAATTCATAATGACCATGTTTAGTTATGATACAAAAACTTTTTTCACACGATGCAACGCATTACTAGGTAAGAGGAACACATTTAAGCTCCATTTGCAACACACCCTTTTCAACATTTTGAAGTCTTAAAGCAATTTCTTCTTTCACAATTCCTTTCGAAATTGTGATAACACCATCTTTGCTTTCAACATATTTTCTATGTCGCAATGCTGACTCATCGATTTCAGAATTCTCATATGCTTTAGCAGTAGAAGCCAACATCTGGGTATCGATCTCAGCATCACCCATAAAAACATTAGCTTTGAATGTATCTATGTCATAAACAATTTGCAACATGATATGATTCTATTAGTAAAAAGTAGTTGATTTATTAGAAAATGTTATTATGATAATGTAGAGTTTTCACTTACCACTTTCAATGGAGGGGTGTTGTTAGGAATTGATAATATCAGTTTTTCGTTCCACACGGGATTAAGGTTGCTCTTTATAACCCGTGTCTTAACTGACTACATCAAATCTTACAGTTAATATTGTTACTTTTAACAACCATGCTTTCATTAGGGGCAATTTTATATGGGGAGGATTCACTAAAGTACAATTTTGCTTAAAAACATAAAACTAAACTATAGCAAAAAACAAAATATAGTACAAAAAAAAAAATTCAGTACAAATAAATATTCGGCATAAAAAAAGTTCAATACTAAAAAAACAAAAATTCAGTACAAAAAAACAAAAATACAACGTAAAATAACAAAAAAATTCAGTACAAGAAATTAAAAAAAAAAAGTACAAAAATAGGTGTTTTTAAGTTTTAGGCAAAACTGTGTTTTTATTTGATCTTATCCCATTTTATATATACCCTGAAAACATACATAATATCATATCTATCTAACAAAAGATTTAACAGAATATATATCCATTTAAGTTGCTTAAAATTTTATGATTAATCATTTCATTATACAGCTTAAATATAGTCTAAACTCTTATATATTGTTTTACTTATTTTATAACAAAATTTTAGTGATGGTCCAAAAAGGTTTGCGGGTCACCCATGACCCGTCCCTGCTTGGCCCCACCCCCTGGCCCGTTTTGACCCATGACCCATTAACAGCTATTAAATCAAGCTAAAAGACAAAGAACACAAACGATTACCATAGAAGTACTTTTTTTAGTAATTTTATTTTCAGCTTCTTTTTTCTTCCAGCTGTGGCGAAATGCTACTATGCGTGCGAACGTTATTTGCATTCTTTTTGTCCATAAAATTTGATTGATATGGTCCAATTTCTTTATTGGAGTCCAAAAATTCTTGCATCTCATATTTTCTCCTGATTAAATAATAGAGAAATTTACTAATTAATAATTGGTCAAACCGGATTAATTTACCTGATAAAGTCAAACCGTTCATCAATTGAAGAATCTGCTTTGAATTTTTTTTCATTTTTTCAGGAATTGTGGCTTCAAATCTTGAATCCACCACAATTTATTACAGTATTTACTTCTTCATGTGTCCATTCATCTAAATTCACTGATAACACGTGTATGCAAACACTTTTACCGAATTAATACACAAACCGACTACGGTCCATTTTAATATTAAAAAATAAAAAATATAATCCGCACTTTTGATATATGAACACCCATGCTTCTATGTGCTCTTGAACATTTAATGTAGATAAATGCTCCAAAGCTTACAGATCTGTTCACCAAAGCATATATCTTTCGATTGCTACATATTATATGAAAGATAAAGCTAAAAATTGCATACATATATTAATCAAATAAATGAAGAATTAAAATAATTGTGATGTATGCGATGCCATATATGGGCTTAACACTTACATCCATTTTCCCCGATTCAGAGATAAAACCAGCCAGCTTTTCTTGTGGGTCTAAAATGAAAAAAAAAAATAAAATAATAATAATAAAATCATATTACATGAGGAAAAACTAATTATAACTTGATCAGTATAACTTATATCGTAAATCACAGCACATATCATCACAGCAAATAGGTATAAAGTATAAACACATTATTTAGTTTGCCCGATTGATGATTTACACGAGTCATTTTTGTGAAAACAAATGAAAAGACGGTTAGTTGGCAGTGAGTTTTAAAGAATGGGAATAAACTAAGTGAAAGGGCGAGTTTGTCCAAACAAGCGGCTCCATTTTTCTTTATTTTCTAAACATAAGAGGTCATAGAGGGACGATCATGTGATGATAGTGTAGTTATACCATCTAGCATTAAATCAAGGTGAGTATGTATAGTTAATTAGGAATTATAGAGTGATATAGATTTTCATATACATTTGAACATAAGTCTGAGTTAGTTCCATTCTTTGTTCATTTTAAGTTTTAACATCACAAAGTACATCCTTATAATTTCGCTATAATGCATCAATCATCACCAATTAATCATGGGAAGTCTGAAACCCTTGAAATTAAGATTAATTTCTGTATCCATAGATGATTTATTACTTGTGTTTTTAACAGTAAGTAAATTGTCTTGCTTCAAGTAATAACTTATTATTAAGATGAAATTATAAACCATTTAGGACTTACAAACCAAGAATCTCATTATTAAATTATTGAAACATCTTTATGGTTTTCAACAAACTAACCTTAATTCTAGTGAGATCGCCAAAAGGATAACTATGATCCGCAAGAATGAGCTACTTGACATAAAATGACGTGAGCAGCTTGGTTATTTTTAAGGGAAAATTACCAAATTAGACTTGTTTGACCCACTTTTATCCAAAATAGACATGGAATGGTGGGATAAAGTCAAAGTAAAGCATCCAATGGGAAACTGTCACATACCCCCTCACAGACTAGGCGGGCTAAGTTTAACTCGCGCTTTTTACAGTCCAAAAAACATATGGGCCCACTTCCAACCAATTCCCCAACTGACACGTGGCCACTTCTGACGTATCCCGCACTTTTGTGCCACGGGCTAAATTAATATGTCCCTTGCTAATTTTAGCCCGCGCTTTTCTTCAAATTATTAGCCTACGTTTTTATTTATTTATTTATTTATTTACTTTTTTTTCACCCTCATTTAATATTTTTACCTATCAATTCACTTTCCACCACAATAAAATTACCTCCCCACAAAAATTTACTCACATTTTACTCACATATTACCACATTTTTCATTGAAGTTTTTCTCGAGAAACGTTGAAAGGATTCGCTTATTAAGAAAAAAAGTTGAGTACTTATAACTAGTGTTTTTTGAATGGCAACTGTTAATAGTTAATATCACCAAGTTAATATTAATTTCACCGTTACCTGGATTTGAACCCAAGACCTAAAAGATAAGCTTTGCTTCCCACCTCACTCTTAACCACTAGGCTAAGAGATCATTGGAAGTAAATATAACTAGTGGTACGTATTCTTTGAACTTGGTCCGTGATTTTACTCATATGACATGTTAGTTTGTATTTTTTTATAACTATAATCCGTCAATTTATAACCATAATTGTTTTAACGTCCCTTTTTGTACCCACTGTTTTGGTTTGTGAGCATATAAGGTGTTAATGTCGCCGTATTTTTATAACTATAACCCGTAATTTTATAAGTGCTGATCGTAATTTTATAATGCCAGTCGGCTTCCTCGCTTCATACGGTTTTTCTCCTTATGCGTTAATAGTCCCCTATATTTTTATGAAAAGTATGATAATTATAAATTTTAATATATTTTATGATATATTTATACAGTTATACTTATGTATTTGGTTTTAACATAACGATTAATGAGTTTGGTATTAGTCTTGGAAAAACTTCAAATTCATTTCAAACCCAGCCTCGATCCCAGGTCCAATTTTCTACGGGTGTTTGATTAAGTTTCAAATCAAAATATTTGAAATTGATTTAAAATAAAACATGACTATGTCACATACATAACATAAGATATAAAATAAATAATATTAGCTAATAAGGCTAAACGTACCTCTCTTGTCGTACCCAACATTCGAAAAAATAATTCAAAACTTGGAAAAAAAATTACGTTCAATTTTTTTTACTTATAAAAGTTTTTTTCCAAAAAAAAAGTCATTAACACGTTTTTATAGAAAAAGCTAAAATGTACATTAGATAGAATAAAACCAGCTTATTATTAGTAGGTTACAAAATGTGTATTACAAAGAGTTATATAATCAATAAATCAATTTTTTTTAATTGAATCATTGTATATATAAATATTAAGTTATTATGTTGCGAGCACTCAAATCTGATTCCAGTCAGGCTTCTGCTCAATAAAACCACTCGAACACGAACTAATTGACCCGAAACTTAATTGAATTAAGCTGATTAACACCTTGATGGCAACAAAAGCCTGATTTGATGATTAAATGAGTTTGTTTAATAATCGAATTGAAGTTTGAGAGATGAAAGCGTAAGAAAAGAATATGGATTAATCAAATTGTACTAATTAATCTTGGTAGTTATCTATACATACAATATGATATATATATAGGCAACGGGTGTGACGGTTAATTGGCGGGTGATTAACTATTAGAATAGTTACTCCCATATTAATCCAAAACCGACGAATACCAAGTGTTACCTACTTACATATATAAATCCTAATCACAATGTAATAATAACATAATAATAAATCATATCAAACGTTTAATTTACACATTCTAATACGTGCTTTACAATGTAATAATAATAACATAATAATAAATAGATACCATAAGTTTAATTTACACATTTTAATACGCCCTACCCTAAAAGGTTGCACTTAGACTGTGCGGTATACTCCGAAATTGGGCGTTTTGAGCCCCGAAAACACCCCGAGGACGCCCTTACACCGCCCCGCCCTATTTTTTTGCGGGCGTTGCCGGTCACGGAGTCGCCGTGGGAGATTGCTTTTTTTTATTTCTTTTTTCTTTTTTTTCTAACCAATCACAATATTACACATCACCCTCCTACCAATCACAAAATATTTACCATGCAGCACATGCACTTTTACCATTTTATTCACCCACTTTACTCTTTCTCTCTCCTACGTGACACTCAATACAGTCTCCGATACAGCCCGGTATACCACATATTCTTATCCGTAATAAATCATTATTTTTTTCACTTGATGATCAATATTTAAAAAAGGTGATTTCTGTAGTCTCTGACAAAATCCGTTTTCATGCGATCAAAGTCTACTACTAGCTACCACATGAGCAGCTTGATTTTCTTTTTATCCATTAAAAATAACCAAATGATTTGTAAATTATGCATTAACAGTTGTACCTTCACTTGGATTAGTTTTAAACTTGCAATTCGCACTCCCACACAATCGTCCTGTCTGTCCTCTGAAACATTATGTGCGTCTTCCTTCACCTGAGAATCAGAGAATGTGTTATGAGATCGTAGTTACCTTTATATAAGACAATCATTTTATCTCTCAGCTACAATCTCGCAATTCATTGGAGCCATTTTGAAAAATCTCAGGTAATTTCATCATTTTGATTGAAACGCCATTTTTTCAGCATTTCGTCATATGCTCAACTGAATTTGGAGCTTCTACTTATCTATCCGATTGTTGTGTTAGTATTAGAGATTCGATTTTAGTTTTTTTTTTAATGATTTCAGATAAAGGTCTGTATAATGTTAACAGAGCATGAAAGTTAAATGAGTTTGACATCATTTTCGTAGCTAGAATTCATCGATGATCATGCTCAACTGAATCTGGAGTTTCTATCTAATTATATGTGTGTTGCGTTAGGATTAGAGATTCGAGTTTAGTTTGATTTCATGATTTCGGATAAAGTTTTGTTTAATGTTAACATAGCATGAATGTTGAATGAGTTTGAGATAATTTTCGTAGCTAGAACTCATAGATGATCATGTTTAGGATTAGAGATTAGATTCTGGTTTGTTTTCATGATTTCGGATAAAGTTATGTTTAATGTTTAACAGAGCATGAATGTTGAATGAATTTGACATAATTTTCTTAGCTACAACTCATCGATGATCATGTTTAGGATTAGATATTCGATTTTAGTCTTTTGTCATGATTTCGGATAAAGTTTTGTTTGATGTTTAACAGAGCATGAATGTTGAATGAATTTGACATTATGTTTGAGATTCAATTTTAGTCTATTGTGATGATTTCGGATAAACTTTTGTTTAATGTTTAACAGAGCATGAATATTGAATGAGTTTGACATCATTTTCGTATCTAGATTTCATCGATGAAATTGAAAAATGATTATGCGTCTCGATATGTGCAATCGAAACTTAGTTTTTTCTCTTAATTTTTCTAGTTCTATACCGAAATGTAACTAGAGGCGATTTAGTTTCTTCTGCTTCAATTGAAACTCTGTTTTTCTGTGTAATTCTTAATTCTCATAAGCCTAGGGTTCCTTTTGTTACCTTCAATCGGATTCTCTATCTCTAAGTGATTGTTCATGTTCATCACAGGATACAAGTTCAGATCATTAGCTGCATTGCCTTCAACCTGAGCTCTTCTCTACTTAGTTCGTCATACTCTTCATAAAATCCTAAGTTTCAGGTAATCAGTTTGTTATCTTCAATCAAAATTATGTTTCGCTTTGTAATTCATCATGTTTTACTTAACATTGAAATTTGTTAGAATTTCAGATGAAGTTTGTTATGTATGTTATATATTGAGTGAGAATGCTGAACAAATTTCATAATATTTTGTATATGAGAATTAGAAAGAGTGACTACATTTTCAAAAATTCAAGCCTTGATTTAAGTGTATCTGCATTTCAGCTTTAATTAGAGATCTTCAGGATAGTTTATTGCATAATTTATAGAGATCCTGAACGTTTAAATTACTTTACAATGTATCTAGATTATATTGGAGGCTTGGAGCAATGTGTGTGTGTGAAAGTGTATCTGATATTCTAGTTCTAGTTGTAATTTGCCTACATGTAATGCTGATTGAAATATATGATAATTTGTATAGAAATTGGGATTGCAAGTTTTGCATAACCTATAACAAGTTCTGGTAACAAATTACTGAAATTAGTACCATAACATTTTGAAGCAGAAGCTGGGTTCGTGTACAATGGATTTGCTCGTTCTAAGTTTAATTTTGTGTTCATATTGAAGTTGATCTGTTCAAATCAAAGACAGTTGACCCGTTAAGCCAACCTGAGTCATAAGGTTTGGTTCACACTTGGCCAAATTTGAGATTTATGCTCATCAACTTATGTCCTCAAATTGTTCTCTTTATAATGTGCATGTAACATTAAGACTACTGAAACTGATTATTCTCTGTTGTTTGTGTGATTTGTGACTTAGGAAGAGAGTATGAAGAAGTAAAAAGAGGAGAAAGATGGAAGAAGGCAGCGTGGGAAAGAAAATAGGAAAGTCAACATCTTCGTCTTCCCAAGGTCCCGATTCGGGACCGCAAGGGTTGACAAGAAAACCTTCCCGAAGCGCTGCCACAACCACCTTCTCCACGGAGGTTTTTGACAACGAGGTCGTCCCCTCGTCCCTCCAGCAAATTGCCCCAATTCTTCGTGTTGCAACCGAGATCCAAAATGACCGACCGCGTGTTGCTTATCTTTGTAAGTTCTTCTCATTTTATGATCTCTTTCATTTGATGCTTTTTGTCATACTTATAACTACATCCTTGTTTCTTGCTGAACTAATTAAACTGTTTTTTTATATCGTTGTTTATGAAAAAAGGTCGATTTTACGCGTTTGAGAAAGCACACAGGTTGGATCAAAGCTCGAATGGTCGTGGTGTTCGACAGTTTAAGACAGCTCTCTCTCAACGTCTAGAGAGGGTATGTGTACTTTACCGTTTGTTATAAAATTGAAACCATATCCTTGAGTTTTAATATCATCTCTTGGTTCAATTGGGATTTTGCTTTGTTTTACAACATATAAAGACAAATGTTACCGGCAGTTTGAGTAATAATTTAACTTAAATATCTTCTTAAGACCAATAAGTACACATTACATAAGATACTATGCACCAATTACAAACTTAAAAATAGAACCTTTAAAAAAGTTGTAACGTATTCAATTCTTTAGATTATGTTGTTACCAGAAAAGTAAAAACAAAATTTGAACATATGAAAATTTATTAAAGTATAACTTACTTATCCTTGTCTAAGTTGTATTTTAAAAAACGTAAATATCTTTTTAAATACAAGTTACTTTTCTCATAATATATTATATATATTAACTATAAAGTTGTAAGCAAGGAGTTATGAGATTGTTTTGTTTGCTTCATCCTGATCCTGAATCACTAACATAATCCTTCTACTTGGACACTGGTTTATTAAATTTGAGACTTTCCAATTAATTTTTCTGTTATATAAATGTTACATACATTTATGTATTAAACCATACCCCAAATTTATTTTGTTTGTTTCCTTACGTTTAAAAATATATTATTTTTCTTAAGGCAAGTGTTGAACATAATATTTGTGAGCGTTAGTTATATTTCACTCGTTTTAAATTACTTATGATCGTATTGAAACAATATGATGGGGAATTGGGATTTCGGATTAGGGCTCATAAGTCTTTCGACTAAATGTGGAGGAACTTGCATCGTTTACTCCCAAATTTCCAAAATACCTGATATATTCAATAACGAATACCTTGAATTTGGAATGCAAAGATACTGAAAAAGTGTTTGTGCTTCATCAGGACGATGCCCCCAGTGTTGCAGCTCGTGTTAAGAAGACAGATGCGCGGGAAATTGAGAGTTTCTACAAACAATATTATGAAAATTATGTCAAGGCAATCGATCAGGGAGAAAAGGCCGATAGGTAATTAATTAGTCAAGCATACATGTAAAAAGAAATGAAAAGATTATATAGAAATTAAAACATTGATTCACATCTTATGCTTATTGTCATTCTTATTACCAGAGCCCAGCTTGGAAAAGCTTACCAGGTGGCCGGAGTGCTTTTTGAAGTCCTTTGCGCCGTTAACAAGTCTGAAAAGTCCGAAGAAGTTCCTGCTGATGTCAGCTCCCGCCATTTTGATAAATTTATTATTTTTATTATGGTTTATTCATTACTCAATGTTAATGATCTTTGTACACGTAGATCATAGCATCAGCAAGAGATGTTGAGGCAAAGCAGGTCATATATGCTCCTTACAACATTCTCCCTCTTGATTCTGCTGGAGAATCACAGTGCATCATGCAGTTTGAAGAGGTATCCTATATCCCATATTTTATTTACAATGATTTATTTGGGAAAGTTTGTATTTTTTTGATCATCTTTATGTGTAAAACTGCAGATTAAGGCAGCAGTGTCTGCCCTCAGGAACACACGTGGCTTAAATTGGCCAGCCTCAGTTGATCAGAAACAGCAGAAATCAGGAGAACTGGATCTTCTTGATTGGCTAAAGGCAATGTTTGGATTTCAGGCATGTTCTGTTTCAAGATTAATTTTATTACTAGAAGACTTGCTATTTATCTTACTTCATGGTTTACCTTTTTTTTTAAATATTTTTTTTTTCCAGAAAGACAATGTTAGGAACCAGAGAGAGCATTTGATCTTGCAACTTGCCCATCCTCATGCAAGGCTGGTGCCTAAGCCTGAGCCGAGTAACAAGGCATGCACCTCATGTAAAACCTACTTCTATACATTTTGACAGAATCTTGCACTTGTTTATGTAACTAATATGTATTACATCTCAAGTTTTCATCCAACACTGTAATTTAGGGTCACTTTTTGCATCATTAAGTTCATATTGTTTGTTTACAAACATTTGTTGCATTTTAATCGCCTTAAATTCTTTCCATATCAATCTGTTTAGCACAAAGGTATCTGTTTAACAATATGACTTCTCTAATTGATGTGATGCAGCTTGATGATCGAGCTGTTGATGTGGTTATGAACAAGCTCTTCAAAAATTATAAAACCTGGTGCAAGTTTTTGGAAAGAAAGCACAGCTTAAGGTAAGTTATTTATATTGAGCCACTGTTCCTCATTTTAGTTTTTCATGGTAGTTGATTGGTCTGTAGGTTCATTTATGCTCTGTAAGTTAACTAAATCTGATTCTTTGCAGGCTCCCTCAAGGAGAAGAAGGGATACAGAGGAAATTACTTTACATGGGCCTCTATCTTCTTATCTGGGGCGAGGCTGCCAATGTACGCTTTTTACCAGAGTGTTTATGTTACATCTTTCACAATGTAAGTTTTCTGTTTATAATTTACAATATTAAAGTGATATGATCACAACTATTATCCCTGAAATTGAAGATTGTATACATGTCATGACCTGTTTATGCTGTCATCAGATGGCATATGAACTCCATGGTTTGTTGGCTGGAAATGTCAGCATTGTGACTGGAGAAAATATCAAGCCTTCATATGGTGGGGACGATGAAGCATTTCTTCGCAAAGTTATCACTCCAATATATCGAGTCATAGAAAAGGTATACTGCATCACCAACCACATATAGTCATATTTGTTATCTTTCACTTTTTTGGAAATATTGTAAATGTGCTTTATGCAATGTTCAAGGAAACAAAGAGAAGCAAAAATGGGAAGGCTCCCCACTCTGCTTGGTGCAATTATGATGATCTTAATGAATATTTCTGGTAAAGTCAATTTGCAAGAAAAAAATATGGACTAAAACATCAGATATGTGTTATGAACATTTTTTTTTTCTTCGTTATCATAGGTCAGTAGATTGTTTTGCTCTGGGTTGGCCTATGCGTGATGATGGTGATTTTTTTAGATCAACACGTGACATGGGACAGGTTCTTCTCATTTGTGTATAATTTCTGGATGTAATAACTAAAAGAGATATTGTTATTGAACTCAGATAAATGTGATGACAGGGGAAACCATCATCCCATAAGTCTGGCGGCCTTGGAAAATCATATTTTGTTGAGACGAGATCATTCTGGCATACATTTAGAAGTTTTGACCGTTTGTGGACATTCCTTATATTAGCTCTTCAGGTAAGAAACAGATAAGCAGATTGTTCCACTCTCCTGCAACTGTCATAACTGATATTGTACCGTTTAATTGCAGATTATGATAATCATTGCATGGAATGATGTTCCAGTATCAGAAATTTTTGAAAAGGAGGTGTTGTACAAAGTATCCAGTATTTTCATTACAGCAGCATTTCTCCGATTCTTCCAAAGTATGTTTCTTATTTGTTCGTTATCAGTTGTCTTTATGATGGTAGTTTGAAGAAATAAGTTACCTTTTGGGAAATACAAACTTCAAGCTGTTGGTATTTGGTAATGCAGTATATTCACTTATTCATAAGTGTCTTTTGTTTGGTTATAGGTTTATTGGACGTTATTCTGAACTTCCCTGGGTATCATAGATGGAAATTCACATATCTATTTAGGAGCATTTTGAAAATCATTAGTAGCCTCGCATGGTCCATCGTTCTTCCACTATGTTATATACACCAAAATGACAACATTTCATTGCCCTTTGGGAAAGTTGAAGATATTCTTTCTTCCCTTAATCAATTTGAGAAAATTCCATCTTTATATCTCATGGCTGTGGCATTGTATCTGCTTCCGAATTTACTTTCAGCAGCCCTTTTCATTTTTCCTATGCTTCGACGTTGGATTGAAAACTCTGACTGGCTTATTGTTAGATTTCTTCTATGGTGGTCACAGGTACAACTTTTTCCCTTTTATTCCCATTCTTATAGTTTCAGTTAATCTCACACTCATTTTTTATTAGTATTGTATGGTATCTATGTTAAAAGGCCAACACTATATGACCTGATCTTGATCTTCTACTACTATCAAAGATAGTAGATTTCTCTTTTTAAAAATTCCAGAAAGATGAGATAATCTTAGATAATTAGCATCAATTTTGACGTCATACTTCTGATCTGAAATGTCAAAGTGACAGTCTTATCTGAAAAATGATGTTATTTTACCTTTTCATGTAACAAAGTCTTTTTTCATCCTCTTATTTTCCTCATATAATTAGATTTGTATAATTGTATTGTGTATTGTAATTGATAAGTTGTGAATACAAAGATATATATAATCAATCTAGTTACACATAAACCCCTATAATACTAAACTATATTAATTACTAGTCTAATATTCCCCCGCAAGCTAAGGCCTGGTAACGAGCTGAAGCTTGGACCGTAAATGCGTAAAGCGCAGAGATGGCAGGGGTTTAGTGAAGATGTCAGCAATCTGATCAGCAGTGGAAATGAACTGAACTGAGAGTTGTCGCGCAGCTACCTTTTCTCTGACAAAGTGGAAATCAACCTCAACATGCTTTGTACGAGCATGAAAAACTGGATTAGCTGACAAGTACGTTGCACCAAGATTATCACACCATAAAACAGGAGTCGAAACCAAAGGAACCTGTAACTCGCGTAGTAGTGCCTGGAGCCATGTGAGCTCTTCAACTGTATCAACAAGAGCTTTATACTCAGACTCAGTAGATGACCTAGAGACAGTGCATTGTTTTCGAGCACACCAAGATACCAGATTAGAACCCAGATAAATAGCATATCCCCCCGTGGATCGACGGTCATCTGGGCAACCAGCCCAATCAGCATCAGAATAGGCAGAAACCGAAGCATCAGTGTAAGCATGAAGGGTAGAGCCAGAAGTACTAGAAATTAGAAGACCATAATCAACAGTGCCCTGAAGATACCTAAGGATCCGCTTGACAGCCGACCAATGATTTTCCGTTGGTGAATGCATCAATTGGCAAACCTTATTAACTGCAAATGCGATATCGGGGCGAGACAATGTAGCATACTGTAGAGCAGCAACAACAACCTGACGGTAGCGCACCGGATTATCAAACAAAGGACTATCATTGAGAAATAAGTTAGCATTCACTTGCATGGGCGAGGTCATAGGTTTTGACTGGGAGAAACAAACCTTGTGTAAAAGATCCAAAATATATTTCTTCTAAGATAATATGAAATCCTTACCTTTGGGAACCACCTTAATGCCCAAGAAATACGAGAGAGACCCCAAATCTTTAATAGCAAAAGTGCGACTAAGTTGCCGAATAATGTCAGACAGTACCGTGGTATTGTTGCCCGTAACAATGATGTCATCAACATAAATAAGCATGTAAATCAAGGTACCCTGTCTAGAGTAAATAAAAAGTGATGGATCAGTTTTAGACCCGTGAAACCCCATAGATTTCAGTGCGCTAGATAAACGAGTGAACCACGCACGAGGAGCCTGTTTTAACCCATATAAAGACTTGTGAAGCCGACACACATGATTCGGGTGTGCAGCATCAACAAAACCCTGTGGCTGTCGTAAGTACACAGTCTCTGTGAGATCGCCATGTAAAAAGGCGTTCTGAACATCCAGTTGCCGAAGTGACCAACCCCGGGTCACAGCAAGAGAAAGCACTGTACGAATGGTTGTAGATTTAACCACTGGACTGAATGTTTCATGATAGTCGACCCCTGGTTTTTGATTAAAACCTTTGGCCACTAACCGAGCTTTGTAGCGTGTAATAGCACCTGGTCGCGCTTAAGTTTGTAGACCCATTTGCAGTCAACCAGTTTGTATTAGGAGCCGGTGGAACCAAGGACCACGTCCCATTTCGCATGAGAGCATCATACTCTTCAGTCATAGCACGCCTCCATTCTGGGAATTTGTTAGCAATAGCAAAGGATGTGGGTTCGGTATTGGAGGAAGTAGTAGTGTGATAGGCCGAGGGGTTGTAAGGAACACATTTTTGTGGGTTTTGGCGAAGATGGGCAGGTCGCGGACGAGACTTGGCAGGGGTAGAAGAGGAATTTGTCGAAGGGAAGGCTGGAACGGCCGTTTCAGGGTGCTGTGAAGCGGCTGACACGGCCGTTTGAGGTTGCTGTAAAGAATCGGAAGTTTCTGGAGGTGACACGGCCGTTTCAGAAGGTGACACGGTCGTTTGAAGGGACTGAGTTAAAATTGTAGAGGGGTCAGGAGAGGACACGGCCGTTTCAGAACCTGTGTTGAAGGTGACACGACCGTTTCAGGTGGCTGTTTGGAAGAATCGGATATGGGAGATGATGGGTAAGTAGAGACGAACGGGGCTGTAGGTATAGGTGAGGTGGTAGGGGGACTGAATGGAAAATGGGTTTCATTAAAACGAACATGACGAGCCACGTAAAGGCGATCGGTTGCGATGTCAAGGCACCGATAACCGTGGTGGAGGGGGCTATACCCAAGAAAGACACAAGGGAGTGAGCACAAGTCCATCTTATGAGCATTGTAAGGACGAAGATGAGGAAAACACAAACAACCGAAGACCCGTAGAAACGAGAAATCAGGTTTGCGTTGAAAAATATGCTCAAAGGGAGAGACGTTCGAGGCGGTGCGAGAGGGCATTCGATTGATTAAATAGACCGCCGTGTCATACGCAAAATGCCAAAAACGAGAAGGAACACCGGACTGAGCAAGTAAGGTGAGACCTGTTTCGACAACATGGCGATGTCGACGCTCCGCAAACCCGTTTTGTTCGCTAGTGTGAGGACAGGAACGACGGTGGATAATCCCGAGAGTGGAGAAGAAGTCGGGAAGATTCCGAAATTCCCCACCCCAATTAGTTTGAACTGACTTGAGCTTGGTATTAAATTGTCGTTCAACCATAGCAAGAAATTGTTTAAAAACTGGAAAAACATCATATTTTTGTTTTAAAGGGAAAAACCACATGTACCGTGAGTAATGATCAACACAAAGAAGAAAATAACGATGCCCATCAAAAGAATTAACAGGCGCAGGGCCCCAAACATCACAAATAACCAAATCCAAAATATTATTACTACGAAAATTAGAAGATGACAAATGTAATTTAGATGATTTTCCTATGCGACAAGCGTTACAAAGGGAAACCAAACTAGAATTCAAAACAGGAAGACAATATTTATTTAACATAGAATTTAAAAGTCGTGGATGAGGATGTCTAAGCCGTTGATGCCATGTGCAAACAGGAGCACGAACGGTGGAGAAAGCAACTTTGGAAACTTGTTGAATTTGAGGCAGACGGATGGAGTAGAGGCCATGTTCACTTGGACCCGTGAGGAGGGTAGTGCGTGTAAACTTGTCCTTCACAGAAAAAAAAGTGGAATGAAATTCAAAGAAAACGTTATTATCATGACAAAATTTTTGAACAGAAAGTAGATTTTTTTTAATTTGTGGTACATGTAGCAGGGAAGATAGAGAAAACGTTTTGGTAGGTGAATGGAAACTAGTGGAACCAATATGAAGAATAGGTAAACCCTTACCATTGCCAACATGAAGTGCATCATCCCCAAGGTATGGATCAGCAGTGCCAAAACTGGAGAGATCTGAAGCTACATGACTGTTAGAACCGGTATCTGGAAGCCAAGAAGTAGTACCTAAACCACGATAATCTGCATAGTTGGCCGATGGTGACTGACGAGGAGCCCGAATTGTAGCAGGATCTCTGTTAGGGCAATGTGAAGGAAGGTGACCAATACCACACCGATTGCAAGTTCCATAAACTGTGTTTTGATTTGAGGCCCAGTTAAACTGATTTCGGGTGTTTCCAGAAGTCCGATTGAAGGAGGCTCGACCCCGTCGACTGTTTGACCCGCGACCACGTCCTCTAAAATTAGGGGAGGAGGAGGTAAAATAAGCCTGGTTGTGGGCGGATGGAGGCTGTGACTGTAAGCTTAATTGTGCAACAAGCTGCTGTAGAACTTGTAGGGGATCAGCCGGAGGTGGAGCCGGGTTAGAGGTGGCAGGTGTGTTTGCGGTGAACGCCTGAGGAGGTGGGACAGCCGGTAAAGTCTTTTTAACCAAGTAATCATTATCCGCAAGAAGACCATGCAAGTCATTAAAAGCAATCGGTGTTTGGCGACCCAACAAGTTCTGCTTGAGCCCTGTGTATTCCTCACGTAAACCCGCAATAACCAACATGACTAGATCTTTCTCCTTGACGGGTTCATTGATGTTAGCCAGTGCATCAGAATATTCCTGTGCACGAATCAGATAATCAGAAGGTGTTTCATCACCTTTCATCTCAATCTTAAGTAGTTGTGACTTAAGAGTATATTCTCTAGCAGATGTGTGAGGAGAATAAGCACGTTCCAGAGCCAACCACAACTCCTTGGAAGTGGTGGTACCTTGAATATGTGTAAACGATGCCTCAGAGATTGACGAGATTAACAGCATACGGACATGAGCATCATTAGCCACCCATATGGCATAATTGGGGTTGGGTCTAGGTGCTTCATCAGCAGGCTGTATAAGGGTTTGAATAACAGGTGAGGGGCACGGAATCGTGCCATCAATATAACCAAACAGATTATTAGTAACAAGGAAAGGATGGATCATAGTTTTCCAAAAACCATAATTGGTTGGTGAAAGTTTGAGGCAAAACTTGTGAGAATTGTGGGCTGTTCGTTCAGTAGCAGAGAAAGCAGCAATGAAAGCCATGAAAAATAAAACCGGGGAAGGAAAAAAAAATAAATAAATAAGGAGAAAGTTGGTCGCTGGTGGTGTAGGCTAGTGGTGTAGGCTGCGACTAGTGTAGGGTTTGGGTGGAGTGGCTGTTTGGTGAACCGCAAGGGAAGAAACAAACCAAAAAGAAACCGCAAGGGCAGAACAGCAGCAGCGTCTGGTGGTGTGAACTGGTGGTGGAAGGTGACGACAGCAAAGGGAGGGAAGAGGTGATGTTGACGGCAGCAAGGAAGGAGGGGGGTGTAGGGTTACGTAAAAAATAAAAATTGGCTCTAATACCAAATTAGATTTGTATAATTGTATTGTGTATTGTAATTGATAAGTTGTGAATACAAAGATATATATAATCAATCTAGTT